>LUCH01002797.1:0-17051 GCA_013368495.1 Paragonimus heterotremus | reverse complement strand
GGATTAGTAGGTCATCAACGTACTCATAGTGCACCGTCGGCGAAGAGACAACGAGTACGCTAGGCTCAGGTAAGTCTTATCAGCATATTTGTTCTGTTTTTGTTAATGACTACATCGACCAAGACCATGGTCGTTTGGATACTAATTCGCTTCTCTTTTCAGAAACTTAGGTGTCTGAGGGCTTCTGCCCACTCTTCTCCTCAGCTTCGTTAGTGTATTGTATGATGAATTGTTTGCCTGTTGTTTTCACAGTTCAACCTAAATGTGGTTCTTCATCATTATATTTCCTAGAATGCACTAACACGCATTCGTATACTGGAATGCTTCTTGTATTACATTTTACATATCTTACTTCTCAGTTTAGATCTTGTCATTGTAGTCTCTCTCTCTCTGTTTATCTTTCGAGAAATAAGGGTTTCCGTTTCGTAATAGCCATCCAACTGGCTGACCAGCATTGACCGGCTGGATACAAAGGCCTCACACATGCATTTACTGGTCTTATTCCTTCGAGTTTACACCGGATACGTGGTGTGTGAGTGGAATCGCAAGAGATTCAGGGCAAACTACTTGGAGGGATGACATGAAGCGCGGGTGTCCTGTGACTTCGGTTACTGTGACAGGCTAATCCGTTTCGGATGCCGCCAACTGTGCACATGCAAGAACGTAACACAGATGGACCGTACAACTCTCCCTGTTAAAAAAAGGAGGCATCATAAATACGATCGCCTATATGGATTTATCTGAAATATCTGGATCAGGAGACGTGTATGTCTTGAATGTCTGCTTTCAGGACTGCTCTCCGGTGGCGGTACATTAAGTTGTTCAAGTTTGGATGTTTTTCCTTTTGGTAAAGAAAATGTATCAAATAATAGTTGCCTACATAGTTTTCATGTATCGTGTATCTGCGTTTGATATGATTGACGTCTTCTGGTTCCGCCTGTCTGACTGTCCACTGTGCACAGTACGTGGCCGATTCTCGTTCTCACGGTTGCTAGGATGCAATGGTTAGCTTGCTGCCTGAAGTCACGAATATACCCCAAATCACCAGGGAGAAATACTCGCATACGAGTCCCATGGTGCCGGTTAAATTGATTTTCCATTTTGAGGTTAGGTTCGTTCAAAACGGTTGACGGGAGCATGGGATTTAAAGGAGTTCATATCTTCCGTCCAAGGAACGCTTGTGCTGGTGATTGACTGTTAGACGTTGAGCAATATGCTCGCAGAAATGTGTCTAAAATTTATTATACACGCCCTTCGCTTTGTAGTTTTATCATCCCTTTTGAACGTGTCGACAAACCGCTTGGTTTGTCCATTCGATTAAAAGTGATAAATGGAGATTCGCATATGTTGCGCGCCCAATGAACGACCAAAAATAGAGGAATCACCGGACGTAAACTGTGGTCCATTGTCGCTAATAGTCGTTTCAGCATCTACAAACTGTGCGGAATAGTGCTTGAGACACTAGTGTGGAAGTTGTCGTTTGACACTTTAACATGAAAATTTCCGGCTATTAGGAGAACGAGTCAACAATAATAAGATACTACTGATTATCAATGGGCTCTGCATAGTCAACATGTATAAGTGCGCCAGGAGCAGAAGAGATTGGCGATGAATGGAGGTCCATTTTGACAGCAGCCTTAGAAGCTTTGGCACAGTTGTTACACCGCCGTGCTAGATGTTTAATATTTTGATCTATATTAGGCCAATAGACGTAACAACATGCGACGGACTTCATTTGCACGATTCCAGGGTGGCCTTGGTGTAGGTGATTTAGAACTTTGTTTCAAAGCGGGCGTGGTACCACTATTCTGCCTCCAAACATTAAGCAACCATCGACTTGCGTTAAAGCTTCCTTCCGGCGGTAAAATGGTTTATTGTCTGAATTTGTAATCATCTGTGGCCAACCATTTTGCAGGACAAATAAGATACGCTGAAGACATGGGTCTGTGTGAGTATATTTTTGTGTCTCACGGAAGGTGACGGGAAGGTGGCGAAAGGAATCTGTAAACGTAGATTTAATTTTTGTGTCGACCTCCAGGGAGGAAATAACGGTATCTCCAGATGTCCGAGCACGAAATCTGTCAACGATGAGTCTAGATAACGCATCCGCATGTCCAAAAGTGGCTGTTCTTACGAAGCGAATCTTAAAGGTATATCCGATCAAAACTGTTGCCCATCGTTGCAAACGATTTCCTGTGTGTACTGGAATACCCTTCTTAGTGCTAAAAATAGAGCAGTGGTTCGTGATCGGTGCACAATGTAAATGTTCGACTATGCAGCATTTTAGGAAACGTTTCGACCGCAAAAGTAATAGCCAATTCTTCTTTTTCAATCTGACCGTATTTTCTTTCCGCTGGAGTCAACGTGCGTGAAACGTGACTGACTGCCTTTTGACTACCACGGGGAAAATGACGCAACAAAACTGCTCCGATTTCATAATCATAGGCATCAGCTGCTACAAGAATTGGCAATGTACGGTCATAATGTGTTAACGCAAGGTCTGACAACAACACATTCTTGATTCGCTCGAAAGCTGATTGGCAAGTCGCAGACCATATCCATTTAGCAATGTGCTCCAAAAGTCCATTTAAGAGTGTCCGTAAAACATGCATATTTGGTGCAAAACTAGTGTAGTAGTTGACGAGACCTAAAAATGACTTCAATGCGACTTTAACTGTCTGGACCGGTTGATGTTCAGTAACCTCTATTTCCGATTGATCCGGGCGACGACCGTTCCCATCAACGATTGACCCAAGATAGGCAATGCGATGCATAAAAAATGAGCACTTTTCAATGCGAAGGCTAAAACCGTATGTTCTTATTCGGCTGAGAAATTCGTCTAAATTTACCTGGTGAACATCAGTCGATGGGTTTCCGATGATGATGTCGTCCATGTAGGCCGAAGCGTATGCCAGCCCATTCAACATGGTATCCATAATCTGTTGAAAAATAACTTGGGCACATTTCACGCCAAATGGAAACCTGTTATACTGATATAGCCCTCGATGTGTGTTGATGGTGAGATACTGCTTACTTGAGTTAACTTCGACCTGAAGGTAAGCATCAGAAAGGTCAATTTTGGAAAATACTTTAGTCATTTGGTTGTGTGAGTAAATCTCCAGGTATAGGTAACGGGGTACTGATGTGTTTGTAGCACGTCATTCAAACCAGTGGAAAAATCCCCACAAATACGAACTGTGTCATTTGCCTTTTTGACAACAACTATGGGGGTTGCCCAGGTTGAGTAGCTGATTTTTGTTAAAACACCCAATTGTTCCAATCTAATTCTGAATCAACTTGAATGATCGCAGCGTACGGTACCGGTCTTTCGGACCGACAAATTGGGTTTGTAATCCGGAGTAAGGAATAAAGTTGACTTCGCTGCAGTGCATAAGCTGAGATCAGTGTTTAAGATCTGTGCACGTTTAGTTTGTAATTCTAATAGGATATTATTTCACACCTCAGCATCTTCTGAAGAACCTGGTAGTGGAGACAACTGTGTAGATGACACATCACAGAAAGAGCTAATGGGAACATCCCACAAGTGTAATTGTCCCGTCCAATTAATTCCTAACAGATTCAAACCATTTGAGTCCGTGATATAACACGTACCGGCAGAATGTAAATCGCGAAATATGAACTCACATCTACATGCATTACGTGCGATACTTCCCGAGGGTTGGTAAGTGGGTTCCCCAATTTTGTGCAATGTTGAGCATGAAATTATGGTTATATCCGACGCAGGATCGATTTGTAATGTTACCGAAAAATTACTGGACAACATAGTCAGAAATTTGCGCATTTGGCATTATCAGAGGCAGCAAATACGACAATTGACTGCCTTCTGGAGCGATTTTGGTACTGGTTTCTACCAGATGTAAAACAACGACCTTCTTTGTGTCCCAAACGGCCACACTGCTGACAACTATGTGACGGAAGTCCTACGAAATGCCATTCACTGCAGTGCCAACAGGTCGACGGCGGTCGTTGCCAACTCGCGTTTCTTGATTCAATGCTTGCTTGTGATTGCGTCCTTGACTTTTTAACAAGTGCCACCTCGCGTGTTTCTGATGACTGTAGCATTTGTGAATCCTTCTTCAGATTTACTAATCGCAGATATTCCGAAGTCAGCTCCTGCAAGGAGAAGGATTGTGTTTAATCGAGTTTCGCCAATAACCTGGTTCGGGGGTCAGCATCTGTTGCTGTTGTGAGGTCGGAAACAAAAATTAATGACTTGAATTGATCATCTGATATTTTTTTAACTGGAATCTTTCACACTCTCTGTTCACTCTTCCCGGGTATGACACAATATCTTCTTCCGGCTGCCGTGCGATTTTCAAACAGTTGAAAAGTGATGTGCGTTCTCCAAATATAGTTGAAAGTATGGAGACGATCTCTTGTAAACTGCACTCTCGAGAATGACTTAGTAGAATGAAGATGCAATACTGAGTGTGCCCATTGGCACCTAATGTATGCATTAATAGGCGCACTTTAGTCGGCTCATCCAACGTTGCACCATCAACAACAAATACATCTTCATAACGCCTGTACCATGAAAGAAAGGTGACCCCGCCTTCTGAACTATAAACAAACTTCTGAATGCCATTGGCTGGTAGTTCCTTTAATTTGGTGCCTTCTGAGTTGCTGGGACTTGTAGTCTGTTCGCCAGAACTTCCAATAATTTAGTATTCTGCTGAATCTGAGCCTGGTGCTGCTGTAATAGTTGAAGTAACAGCGTGTTGTCAGCCATCCTCGCCACCAAACTGTTATCTCTGTACTACGCACGGAAATGAGAACTGAAGGGATGAAGGAGGAATCTTGTGTATCCTGGCTGAGCTAGTATGAAAGTAAATTACATGTAACAATGGATAGAGTTTACAACGAACGGATCGATGAACCAATAACAAGCCGATGAGGAAAGGACAAAGCTTATCTGGACACGCTAGCCGGAGTGTGTACGTGACCTTTGAAACCGGCAGGTGTGAAACAGGACGGTTCATGTGAGTGAGCGATTGTGTGCATGTACATGCAGAATAGTAACATAGATTAACCGTACACGTTCTCCTTAGTCCAGTTGATCCAGGAAGGACAACAGACTTTTTTCGCAAAGCTGTGCTACTGCGCTACTAGACCCCTACGCATATCGACGTAATGCTTCACCGTGTCTCAGAGATCTCGTTTCATACTGACGCCTTACGTTAGGTTGGATCCAACCCGCTTAGCCAAATTTCTTGCGCGTTCCGAACGACTTCTCATCTGAGGCCAGATAGCTGTAAGCCTTGCCCACTTAAATTCACAAAACCTTTGGTGTCCTCTCGTAAATGAAAGCCGCTTTCTGTCTCTATTCCTAGTTTTCTTGGATTTACAACCTCCCTGTTCTGCCACGGTGGAGTACCACGACGTTTGACCACCCTTAACGGATAAATTCTCCAACCAAACTCGCAATACACATTCTAATCCTCGCCTAGCTGTCATTTGAGTTCAGTTCTCCTTCTCTCTCTGTCTCTATACCCATCCATGGTAGAAAGTTTACTTTCCTGTAGTTGCAACCTCATTTATCCGGAGGCTTCAAACTCTCAGTTGCTAAAGTTACCTTGATGGACCCATGGTGACTCTTAATTAGAAGCACTTTAAATTCCAGGTTACCAAAATCGTTTCGGCCTTACCTAATCACTAGATCTGGTACAACTAGGCGTGAGCTGATTCATATGTTACACAGGAGTTTTGGGGTGAATATATCTGATTATGGCCTCCGCTACGAACGTCCTGTGAACATCATTTTCGTTCCATTTAATTTCAGCGACACATTAAAGCCGCTAAGAAAAAGAATCTTACGGGTTCGTGACGCCACTATCTGTGCATCGCCAGGTCCCCAGTGGCCTAACAAAACAGCTCACTATGTACGCTGGGGAATACCAGTTTACTGCTGGATCTCTGCCTACATTGCTGAGCTACCAGAAGAAGAGAACCTCCACTTATCTTACTATCCTATCTGTCTGCACAGTAGCTCAGTGAGCACAGGCCCGCCATATCCATCTCTGTTCTGAGCCACGCCCTAGTAACCGTGCTATAAAATCAGACCCCACCATAACGAGATTTAGCTCATCCTACTTGTTCCAGACATTACATGCATATGTATAGGTCACACATAGCTGTTTCACTAACCTCCGTTAAAAACGCTTCGATGTTTCCTTATGAAAAACGCCCCCTGCTGTTTCAGGACCTGTGTATGATAGAGTATTCGTTCCCGATGCTGTTTCAAGCATGTCGCCATTATAGAATGATGTCGCCTTGGTAATTCCTTCTGCGACATTTCGGGCTATTTTTATACACCCGACTGGTTTAAAGCCAGTGCATCTACCAGTAGCTTAGGTAACTCATCGATGGCTATCAACCCATCACTGACTGTATTTCAGTGTGTTTCACCAGGACACAATCATCTGAGGCTACTATAATTCCCCCCGGATAGCATTATGAATGGCCATGGTGGCGGTTAAGAATATATCTGTCTAGGGTTTGCAAATCCTAATAACATTGGTGCAGATCTAGAATGTACTGAAGTATGGGCACCTTGCCGCCTTTCAGGTTGTAGGACAATCTCAACGGCCACGTGGCTTTGGATGTTGACAATCCTCAGCAAGTTAAACAAATGACAGTTTATTGCAATCTCTCCTCGAGATCCTTCTCTCATGGCAGGCTGTGGTATTCCCTAGGTCACTACATCTCATTACCACCCTAATGCCAGATCACTGGTTTTCTCCAAATGTGAAACTAGGATTCCTATCGGCCTGTACCTCCAGAAATGTTTCAACTTCATCTTGTGAGTGGGTGACAGCTCCTGTAACAGCTGCGTGGTCGTCTGCTTGGACCTATCAATCTTTTCTTGATCCGCTTTCTCGTCACGGCTCTTTTTCCGCTCGAAGCATTCCTCAAGTGTACATCCAAGGTTGCCCTAATCTGGATACCATTAGCAATTGTTCTCGAGCTTAGTTCCTGACTGATCACGTAAAACCGCACCAACGTGCCCTAGTAAAAGGCAAAGCCCATCCGTTTTACCCAAACCCCTTTCCATATTTCCCTTATGCCGTGCTTTTGTACACAGCCTCAACTGCTGAAGTAAAAAACGGATACAATTCGGGCAGATCTATCTTAAAACCTCATGGGCCACACTTAAGGCTGTACCAGGTGTTGTATGCATCACAACACTTACCGTTTTTCTTTACATCAAGGAAACATTTCCGCATGAAAGCTGTATGCCGTCGACTCACCGGGCTTGCTCAAGTAAGTCTTTGACAAGTCTATCTGATGTTCTTAGTCACTGTGGATCTGAAAACAGAAGTTTGATTGAAAGTGATTGAGTGTTCATGTACGATCAATCGGCCGAACCTAAGGTGAAGTTGACGGAGGAGTAGTCAGTAAAGCTGCTTCATAATAGCATGGCTTAGATCCAAATCCCAACCGTGTCAAAGATACGCACGAGTTATGAGCTCCAACAAGACTAAAACGCTGGTCTGGTGCTTCCTTTTGAAAGATATTGGCTAGAAAATCCATCTGAATGCGAAAAATGTAAACAATTAAGTGGTTTTCAATCTAACTCAGCCTTATCTGGAGATTGGCTAGCAAATCGGATGTGTTCAACCAATTACCAATTATAACTTATTTACTGAATTATAGCACCCTACAACAACCGACACTTCCAGGAGTCTTTGGAACTGTGATTGGTATGTCAAACGAATACAGATTTCAATGGTAAATGTTCGGAAGAGTATACTGAAGAGATCCCTAAAGTACAGAATACAGCCACAACAGTCAGTGGCTGGCTTAGTTGACACTATTCAGAACTAATGGCGGTGTTCATTGAAGCACTGATGTCTGAGGCATATGTATAACCATCAACAACAGTATGGTGCGCTCAACTGCATTAGCAGTCCAAGATATAAATGACCAAGTGATTGAAAACGAAAGGCGTTAATTTCATGAAACGCTGGGCAAGACTTCATCAGAAAAAACAGCTCGAAAACATGAGCAAAATTGTCAGTTTCTGGAGGTCCAAACATTCGGCGCAGCTGCCCCTAAATGTACAGCTGATTGGCCAACTATTGCGTGTTGCTCATTTTCAACACAACCACCACTATGCTCTCCAGGCTACTGTTGAAGTTTATACAAAATTTAGCCGCTAGTCTCTATTCAAACCTTCAAATATACACTCTAAGTTGTGTTACAAATGTGCTTTCATGAAACCAAAAGTGTCAAGAAGGAACTAAACCTGAAGTTTTCAGCAGTTAAGTAAACCTCTCTCAATTAATCGTACGGAAGAAAGTGTAAAAGAGTGGGGTGGTTATCATGTAGGAAGATCATTTGTCAGAATAACTAAGCCAGATAAAAGTGTCAGTACTGCAGAGGACTCTAAGTTATTCGAATGTTACAGTTATCAAAGTCCCTTCCACAATCTGCGAGGTTCCCAATGTATTTTTCAACAGAGGCAGCTACGAGCTATGAGCCCCTGATATCCTGACTTTCATGTTGGTTAAACTGTTACCGAGCCGAAAACCTCTTCTGTTGTCACTACGTTTTCCAGATCACGGCATTCGGCCATTCATATTTATTACAATCGGTCCGAATAACAGTTGACCGCTGCGTCTCAGCTCTACCCGCTAATTTAAGCATTAGTATAAAACGTCGTTTTTATCATGCACGGATTGCTGAACCCCTACATCCCCACAGATCCGACTACTGTTTGCGTATAATCAGCTTTATATGTATACTACAGGTAGTAAACATTATTGTGATTAAGTACGTTCGTTATTTTACGAACAGCGCATCACTGTCCAGCTGACACATCCTAGAAGGTCAAAGAAACCTTCTACTAGACACACCACTTGTGTGTTGGCCATCTGGATGATCTATAGAGCTGCGTTGTTTCCCATTCTGGAATTGTGGTCAATCCGATATGACCACCGCGTTATCAAATTGCATCTAATGAACGGCCGATCGATATTTCGTTCGTTCTAAACATCGTCACCTAGTCCAAACTTAGTCACGCATAGTTACTCGGTTACCGTGAGTTTCAGTCATGCGGTATATCACGGCACGACAGTGACTGTTGTCAAGTTCTTCACAGTTATCCCTTTACTATGATATAATTGAGTGAATATGAAAAACTGGGAATGTACGATGCTTCTGAGTGATTTGAGTCTTCTTTGTGATTAGCCGAATACGGAACTTGAAGTGTTATTAACTTGGGTCGTCTGCGGTCACCATAATACACATCAGCATCGCAAGACGACCGTCACCCGAACATGCGCATGCATGCAGCCGAGTGCACGACAGTCCCCTCCATTACATCGAATTACATCATTCGCTCTAGTTTGTTTTACCTACTAATAAGTAGTCACGCCATTTCATCCAAATTAAAGATAGACTGCGGTAAAACAATGCAACGAATCTGCCTGATTTAACCCTACGCTGAGCTATGGTCAGTTGTAACAAAATAAATCTATCAGGGCAGAGTCGTTTAAAATTTGCTGTGACGAAGTCGATGTTGACAACAGCGGCTAAAGAGATCATGAGCGATTAGACATACAAGAGGCTTACTAATACCACGACGAAGAGTGCACAGGATAGGAACCATGCGCTGAAAAATATTGACGCGATACCTGATATTATAGAACAGGATATTCCCACCAAATGGGGACATTCCAAATGTCTTATACTTCTCCATAATTCGCTCATTATGTAGTACAGCGTAAAGTCGTGTGCAAATTGGGCCAACAAACTTCGTCTTCGCACAGTGCGAACATATTGCGTCATTCATCTACAAAGAGCTGTGTTCTACTTAGCATTAATTCGACTTTAACCAATCGTCCACTATGAGACTGATCAAGCAGATACCTGCTGACGATATAAACAGAATATCACTTGTAATCGACCGCAGCTTTTGATTTCGCAGACTTGTGATTTGATCCTTTTCATTAAGAAGCACCAGACTCGAGTTCCGTACTTGTTAGGACTCGTCAGTAGCGCCTAACCTTGGCACGAGCTGGGGTTGAATTTCAGGCAGGATACGCACTAATGACGAATACTAACAGAAGACTAGCTGGAAAGTTCATGTGAATGTGAAAACAACGACCAGTTGCAAGTGATATTTAATTCATCCCAACTCAATCCTACAGTGGTTATCAGCTTATTGATAGATAATCTGACGTCCGGCCCAGTGAGAGGTAATCCGTTACAACTAACCAGGCGTTGGCTACGTCACTCGCCTAGCAGCCTAAACACAATTCACAAGCGGCAGTGAATCAAAACTGAGATATGACGATTCAATCACACATGTCGTTAGATCAGCGTAGTAGTGATCAACACATCAGCCTCAAGCAGAAAGGTTGGAGGTCAACCATCTATCCGAGCGAAATGTACAGCTCGTTGACTTTAAACTGCGATCTGAACAGCTTGGCCGGATGCGAAGGCTGATATTCAACGTGAACATTGTTCAACCGTTGACAATAAACTCCTCCAAACCTCAGACAACAGAAAGCCAACCACAGACTTTAGGGCATACGTCTGATATACAGTACACAATCACAGTCCAATCCCATGATGAAACGTACTGTTACAATTAACTGACTTTTGCAGTTCGGACGAAAACCTACACACAGGAAAAGTAAACCACATATTTTTGTGTGACCAGCTGTAGGTAAATACCTTGTTGTATGTGTGAATTACCTGCAAATTCCATCGGCTTCACGATCGTGTACAAAATTTAGAAGACCCGCAAGTGTGAAAACTGGGTTTCGACTGGATTGGGACGGGCGACAAGAAATGCATACATTCCAGTGGCATACCACCATTAGCTGATTTACGAATCCACATCGAGGGCGGACACTGATAACGAGGAAATCCCCATACAACTCAAAGGATCTTTCCACGAGGGAGTTCTTCATATGTCACAATAGAATACACTAATGGACAATTTTACATTGTACAATTTTTTCCGTAACCAGTTCAGGAGATCAGACTTCACTTGTTTGGCCGTCTCATTTTTAGAACAGACTAACTCACCGTTTTGCCAATCCTTTGAAGGACACAACAATAATCTTTGATGATGAACCGCTCCCGTAGAAAAGGTACGAATTTACGGGAATGTAGGGGTAATATCGACGGTGTTTCATCTTGCTGCACCGAGTGTAAAATTTATGTTGCGTTCACAAGGAACAGGTTGTATTAAAGTTAACAGTGCTTGACTGTTTGTGTATAACAACGGGTACGCTGATTACAACGGTAATTGCTGCTGAGGTGCTACTTGTCAGCAACCCATTTGCTGAGACGTTAGCCTCACTAAACTTTTGCAATTGGATGCACCTTTGGCAAGTCAATGAGTAGGTGTAAGAGCAAATGAAACGTTCACATCACATTCTGTACGGTTACACAACAGTTTCCATTACCAGTCGTTATTACTACATGTACTACTTGAGAGTAGTAAAACGAAATTAAACAGACTAGTCACCAGAAGCTCATATTGTCAATGTTAACCACCAGATCTCACAAATCATAGTTGGAATTACTTTAAAGCAAACAGAATCATTTTAATGAACTTAACCATAGAGCGTCCGGCTTTCACATCACGAGATGTTGCCTACCATGTGATATGTAAGGTCCCATACAGATAAGATATTGGCTGGCTATCCAACACTGGGCAGAAATCGCAGTAATCGGAACTCGAACCCACAGTGTAGCGAACGGTCGTTCGATAAAGCAAGAACATTATTGTCCAACTCGCTCATTTTCACGCCACGCACGCGTCTATGTACCGGAATTCCAATCCACAACGCAGCGGCGATTTCCGATTACAAATCGTGTGCACTTTTGCCCTGTTTGTATGTGACTGACACTTTCTGTTGTGGGATTTTTGCTTGCCATTTCTCATCCGTTGGTCCGATTTCGTTGAGTCATGGCTCGTTCGGTCACCCGTGTTGTCCGCAATCCACTTGTTGTGGACCTCGGCCATCTCACTAGTGACTTGAGTTATTCCACTGAATGCTGGAATAATCGCGCCTCCGATTTGGTCATCCAACGCAATAGCATTGTTTGGTAGATGCGCGCCGCTACCACCGAGCTACAGCAAGTGATGAGCGACAGTAGAGTGCATCGTTTGGCAAACTAGCGTCAGTGCGGATTTAAATAGATGTTCCCAAACCCTACTTGAGGACAGGAACACTGTTTAAGTCACTACCTTCAAGAGATTGATGAGATTCTAATGAATTACAGGGCCAATAAACCATACAAGCAATACCGAATGAGGTAGTTCAGTAAACTGATAAGCTCAGAATGTGAACTCGGAAGGTTTCCACAATTCGGGAAATCTAAGAAGGCCTACAACGGGCTTCGCTTACAAGACCAGTTTTCAGGTTGAAAGATAGGACGGTTGCGCAGATAATGAGGTTCCCATTATCCCTCAGATTGCCGGCTAAAAACGCTATTCGAGATGGCAATGTGTCACCGTCAACGGTGTAGTTGCAATCATCGTAATCTTTCGCTCGGACTTTCTTAACCATTTATTAATCTCTAGTAACGCTTTCCTCCTCAAGCATATTCCACGTCACTGCTAAGATAGGCGCGAACTCCAGCCACAATAGCTTCCAATCAGGCTCAAAGCCATCGTAAATGAATGAACAATACAAGTCCTCTCTGCAAGTAGTTGGTCCCAGTGACTACTAGTGAAATGGTGGACAACTGTTTCGACCTAGGTGGCCCTCATCAGCATCACATGGACCATGATTAAACGGCAGAGTGTAGCCTAAACACTTAGTCACTAGACCACAGGTACGAGGTCACCAGGGTTGCAGGAAGCTGTGTGATGTACTTTCCTTAGTTGCGTTTTCTTTCCTTCATAGGCTCAAATCGATCAGCCGTTTTCTCGATGCTGATGGGACCCAACTAGGTCGAAACAGCTGTCCACCATTTCGCTGGTGATCACTAGGACCAACTACTTGCGAAAACCTTCCTCAACTCCTTCTTGGGCCTTGGCAGATGTTTGTTTATTTGCAGGTTAACCACGAAAAATGGTTGATCGGTTTTAGAGTATGCGCGAAAACAAGCGTAACAGCTAAGGAAAGTAATGCATACATCGCCTGCTGTAAGCAATGTACACTCGTAGTTGCCTCTTTGTTTAGCGCTATCAAGTAAGTCGGTTAAGCAGAACATGATATCTTTGAATACCGTGGCAATCAAGACCTCAACAAACAGTCAACCGTTAAGAGACAGACTCGGAGATAAAAGAAAAAAATTATCGAAGCAAAAATGACTCCAAAGTAATAGAACGTGACCCCGATCATTGTATTCTTACAAGTACAAGAATGGAAGAAAAAAAAGATAAATCACAGAAACTGATGCACCCAAAGCTTGGCAAGGACCGCATTCTCAGGTAAGCAGACCGCGAATATACTGTAGCCAATCACGACAGAAACAGTCTTCCGAGAACTTCTCTTGAGCCCGAGCAAAAGCTGCCTGCCGCATCGCTTTCTGACACGGCTCCGCCATTTTGGTAAGAACATACTCGAAAGCATCTGCATAATCCTCGGCGGAAGAAGCTAAAAATCCAACTCCACAGCTGTCCGCATATGAAAACAATTTGGCGGCAGCCGGACCAATGATGTCCGTCAGTGGACCGCCGGAATTGTGGGCAACAGTGATCAGACCAGCAGCCATGCCTTCGACTATGCCTGGACAGAAAGGCAAAATGAGAATAAACAATAATGGTAAACGGCTCTCTGCTGCACTTGGCTCACAGTCGTTCGTTGCACATACGAGTCTGGTCACATCATCTCAGAAGCTAACGGCTGATAAAGCAATAAACTAACAGCAGTGGTCGGGAATGATAACACGTACCTGTAATCCAATTAACCAGAGTTTAGATGGCACATGCAAGTCAAAACAGCTGACTATTCTGCGACGTGTTGTGATAGGATGTTCACTGTCATCCCGCTGATGGTAACAAGATGGTATAGTTGTGTGAGAGAGTCCACTCTTCCGTCTAAAACCGCCTCCTTCCTCGATAAAACGATTCTATCCAATAAGAATGAGGGGAAATGTCGTGAACACTCGAGAGGTAACCTTCGCCATTTTTTTTACCTGTTTGACCTTTGCTTCGCTAGACCCATTGGTGGCTTAGTGACCATAATAGCTATATTTTGGTAACTGTCCTTTGATCTTCTGATTCGAGAATCGTTGTAAATCACTGTGCACCATATGAATACCTTGTAATGTTCTCCTTGTCGTACACGTTGTTCGAACGGAACAAAGTTGCTGTTTACACTTGTCTTTTGGTCTGTCTTGGGAGCAATTAACGCGGACAGTCGCGTTATTTTCAGGACCGAGATTTTCTATGTTAATTATTACGATGAGTAGAATAGGGTTTCTGTCAAGCGCATTACTATACCGTGAACGAACCAGCGTATTTTTGGTTTACAATAATTGACGATTGATGTCACACACAGTACTACTTCGTTCTACTCTGCAACTTGAACTACCTAACGGGAAATCAACAATAACGCGCACGGTAACAAACAAATGCACCTTCCGGTAAAAACAGAGCATGGGCCACTCTTTAAACTCTGATGAAATGGTAACATTACCTATAGTCGTAGGGGTCAAAACAAACAGCTAACATTGACTGTTTCGTTACACTTATAGATTATGTACGGATTCTTGTTTCGCAGTCAAATACGGGTGAACCAAATCAAACAGAGAAAGCAATATGCACGTCAGGCGAAGATGGAGAAACATGACAAAAAGTGGTGAGGTGAGTTGAGTGTTTAGTACACTTTGCACGTAAATCGTCACAATGAAACGGTTGCCATAACCAACTACTCCCAGCTCACCGCAGAAGAAAGAAAATACATGTTACGATATGTTAACATTTCGTCCACTATCATCAGTGACAAAAGTAAAACATGCTGGTTATATTTATCACACAAATAAGAACAAACAGTTATTAAAAAGGCCTACAAACATACCGGGTATTGCGTGATGAGGACTATGGCACTGCAGAGAGTAAATGAAGTGGTAATATGTCACAACTTGTCTACTTTCTGCTCTGATAGAGTAGTAAAAGGTAACTCAGTGTTTCAAATATTTCCGGGTCCCGAAGCTTTAACCATTTTGTGATGTGTGTGTTCCGATGGGTCGTGTGCACCTCAAACACTGTTCTTTCCGAGTGACTCTATACTCTTGGACTTGAGCAACACTGAGGTAAGTGAGGAATGACGTCCCAACCAAAAGAACTTTTTACTAAGATTCGAGATGTGACACTAAAATAAAGATGATCGCATCAGATGCAAACCTCTGCCAAAACCCACCTCTACTGTGGAAAGAGGTATGGCAAGTCACACTAAAGTTCACAGAAAGTCGACGTCAAACACATACCCGTAACATGCCTTATTAGCTGGGAAATACAAAACGAACACAGCTCATACGTGGCCGCAGCCTTCGCATTCCCATCGACTGTTCAACCGAATCCAATCGAAAAGACGCACTAGACCCAAGTTTTACCTTTTACAGAGCTCGCTAGCGACGCATCCCTCTGTAACAACCATGATCTGAACTCCGGTTCACGATTCCATTAAGGAATTCTGTCGGCCAGTTCATCACTGATCTTACATTAAGCACGACCGAAATATTTTATCTAAACGCTCAGCCGCTTGTTAGTAACGCCCACGGAAGTCGTAATGCAACATTGTCTCGACAGTTGAGTTGGTCAGATTTCGGTTTGGTTACTTTGGATCCACAAAGCTTACTTCCTTACTTTGATTAGAGTACAAGGGAGTAGTCTACAAGCTGCATGGACGATGGAGAGATATAATTTCCATCGGTTAAATTGTCCTGATAAGTCCCCCATACACTCCAATTAGATAGAAATTGCCTGAACTTGACGGATGCCGTAAACTGTCACGGATTCCAGCTACTTGAATAATCAGAGTATCAGGTATGACTCTCACAGCAATTGTGGTTTTCCAAGACGGAGAACACATTAACCACCACCATGTGGCTAGTGAGCAACGCAAATGCTGACCACATCAAATGATTGGGGTTCTGAATTAGCGCTAGTATCTAGCAAACCTTGATCCATCTGGGATGAGCATCAAAAAAAGGCAAACACATCACTCAGCTATCAGATACAAAGTAATGTATGTGGATTATCTACCACAGGTCTCGTTGTAATATCTTCTAAGTGGTCGGTGTTAATCACTGACAGTTGCAACGGATAGTACGTGATAGTTACACCACTTAAAAAACACAAACAAACATCGAGGTAAGTGAAACAGCTGCAGAGTTAGTAGACATTAGAGTAGAAGAGAACAGATACACATCGGACAGTAAAGCTAAAAGAGACCTTACATTTTTGGTCGTCTTCCTTGAGTCCAGGGCGTCCGTCTATCAGGTTTAATCGTCTCGAGTAATGACGAATGTGGATGTAAGGAGTTGAAAATCAAGTTACGATGGAACTAAACGGGGGCTGAGATATCGGTAGAAGCGAATTTTTGTTCCATTACACTTCGTTCTGGAGTTAAGCACGCAATGATCCTCTGATAGTCTTACCTGCAGTGACTGAAACGTCGAATCGAGCGTAGATCAGCAGACATGCGTGACGTTTACTATCAGCTTGTCGGCAATGCGCGACTGCGAGTTGCTTACCGTTTTCTACAGGTATCCCTATAAGTCAAGTGGATTCAAAGCAGAAAACCTCGGTGAACGGGAATAAGGTCCAGTCAGTCCAATCTATTGATACGGCAATACTCGTTTAAACAATTATTGACGCAAGCAACGTTATATGGCGACGCAACATCCGACAGGATGGAAAGAATCAGATAAAGCGCAACACATGAATACAGTACCGATGTATGTTAAACAGACCTAGACCTGGTCATTTTAATTAACAGGCTTTCTCGGTTGGTCATATGTGCCGCCTGTGGTTGTGTCTGTGTGTATGGCGTGGTGTCCTGGCCTTTCCTGCTACCCTGGCCTTTTCTGCTACCTTGGCGTGGTGGTCAGGCTTG
>LUCH01002796.1:34423-80417 GCA_013368495.1 Paragonimus heterotremus | reverse complement strand
CCATAGAACACGTTTATCGGAGGATTGAAATTCCTGGATAACCGTGGGCGTGGGTAAATTCTGCTTAAGAAAAACCGCAGAGCCTCCAGTCTTCCTGCGAAAGGGGTGAGCTCAGTAAGTTAAGTATCTGGAGACAGTCAATCCATCGTCAATGCTGTCATTTGTGAGCCAGATCTCCGTAAAATTAAGGACATGGGGTTGAGTGTCACGTATTAGTTGTCTGATTTCGGTTGATACATTGGATAGACTCAGACAATCTGTATACATGCTCCTAAGAGCTACTGTATCGTTTGCTTTTTCGGAAGACAGAAGTGTTTGAGGGCAAACTCGGTAGATAATACTTAAGGTCGAGGATAGAATTTTGGACAGCAGTGGAGTTGGACTCGGCTTGTTTCGTCGGGCTGCTCTGAAAACCTTTCTTTTTCGACCGCAGGCGTGTAACCACTGCTTCTGCACGCATCGTCGATCCTACGGGGTGCTCGACCGTCGTTTTTAACGTCGGAACTTCCGGTCTCCCTGTTCCTTTCAAATCCCTTAGTTTGGGAAAGTGACTTGATGTTTTCGTCCACGGAAAATTTACCTGCTTCATCCATTGGGGACGACACTTTAAAGAGGACAGTGTGTGTGGCGTTTTGCTACCACTCACAAAAATACCCATCGGGACGAATCAAAAAAGGTGTCCGACTTGTGGGAGGTACTGTCAACAGTCTTCCTTGGTTTCCGACTCCCGAACGTAAGAATGTTTTGCGGTTTTTTTAGTAGATTTTAGAGAAGGTATCGCGGAACGCTGCTCTTGAGTGACCTTTGTGTCCTCAACACGAGCTTGGAGGATTTGTCGTTGGACTGACGTCAGCAGGGACGGCATGCCCATTTTTATTCCCAGACATAAGTACCTGCATTGACATCGCAAAGGATAAAACCGAAATCTTGACCGTCAGCTACAACTTACGGTCGACCTTAATTTGTGCTATGGTTTTAGTCTGCTGATCGCTCTTCATCTTTTCTTGTTCTGAGCGGCCGGGCGATGTTTTTAAGTCCAGCGGTGGCGGATTTCAAAATCGATGCATTTCCTGGTGCAGTCTTGAAACTGAACGTAGGTAGTAGGTTTACCAGAGGGCTGTGTGACGTTTTGATAGAGTTTACGTGCAACATACTCGAATGAGGTTTGTGGCAAGCGGGGAGAAGAAAGACAGCATGGCTAACCTAGCTAATTTAGTTGGAGATGTGGTTAATCGACCCAATAAAAAAGTTCTTCCCTGTCTGAGAGCCTTTTCTCCCATGTTCTCAGTTTTCTTTTGTGTTCGTGCACTTGATAGGACATTTACCTTCTTGGTGAGTGTAACATTAAGAATGACAGCGGCTATATATGATTTCGTTGCAGATTAGGTCCATTGGTACTCACTCATCTCTCTGTGTGGGAGGAATAAGAAGTAAAAACGAGTAAAGAACTATCTCACTTTTGCAGTTACAGGTTCACTGTGTTCGACCATTTTTCATGACGTACACGTGGCCAGGTAAACACGAAACCGTGTCCTGACTATCGTTAGTTCTGTAGCTTATTGAAATAAATGGTTATTAGAAGATGCCTACTGATTGTGTTGGTCTTTGCTGAGGCCGGTGCACTTAAGGTGTTACCACTTTCGGCACGCATGGCACTGCACGTCATTTTTTTTGGAAATTTCGCACCATCAACGACCGAGGGCGCTCGTTACCTCGATGTATATCTGCTGAATTCTAGCGTTGCTGAATCTGACGCGAATCATTTTTAGTAAAAACAAGCACTATAAACTAACTACTGAGTTATCAGTATTTTGTGATATGGATACGATAAAACGTAAACAACGCAATACTTGACGAATTAACATGATATTTGGTAGCTTATAATAGTAAATGCATGTAAATTGCGATGCATAAGGTAGCAATGGGGCGAAAATGTTCAGACAAAGGCAGCAAAAAAAGTTGTCATATTTCGGGTTGTCAGCCGGACTAGTCAGCTAAGTACGAATAGTATATGTACTACTTGTGCGTGGTTCAGCATTCGATAACTATGAAAACAAACAAGCTCAAAAGTAATAAATTGTTCATTGCACTTATTTAATGAACTTTCAGAACTTTGTACACTTTCGAAACCATTACTGGGCTTCTCAGACTAGTACCGGATTGCGAAAGTTTAGTACAACAAACCCTCAGACAAACACTCGAAACTGCATATCGATTGGCTTTCTCCAGCAGACACCTTCAGCTTTTGTTTGCCGGACGCTAATAACAACTAATTGGATATTATCGTGTCGTCTAGCAGCAGCGATACCTGATTGACAGCGTGTAACCATCCGTAGTTCACAAGTTTCGCCACCTGATTTTCCAATACGACAGCGGATTATATTTACGGGAATCACTGTGTTAAGGTTCCTTCGCTGCTTTACCTAATCATTCCAAACGAGGGCCACTCAATGGACAAATCGGCCATCAAACACCACTTAGAAAATAGACCACTCCTTACGGAATTTTGATCTTATCGTTAACGGATTACAACAACTAGCAGAAACGCCAACAGCTGCATCGAAGAAAGAGGCTTGAATTAACGATGAAGTAAAAATTTTCCGGTCAGAAAAGTTTAGTTATAAAGATCCGTTCTCGGTAACATTTTCAACTAAGCCAGCTTCATTGGTCCTGACCTCTTCTCTCTATTCGGATTCAACAAATCCTATGTTCACAAACAGGCCACACACCAATGTCATCAAGAGCCTCTTGGACTTCTGGTAGGATCACTGTTACAACCACTTCAGAAACAGTGCTTGAAAAGACACTGACTCTAAAGTCAGCCAATGCCAGATTCGAGGATACTTTTCGTTATAACTGTATACAAGAAAGAGGAAAGAGTGGTCAACGAGCAAGATTCATCTCACAAATCAAGACCGAACGCAACTTGCAGCTGAGGATAATGGCTATATTTTCCACCCTCACAGAGTCTATTCAGAAAACTGTTCTTGTGGTAGAAATTGGTGACGCTGTATCTGTTTGTGTATATGTAATGACCGTACCTGCAACCCCAAGCGTAAGTGCTGCGAACAGCAGAGTCGTTCAGAAACCATCTTCTCGTTTCCCCGCCTCAAATTTTATTTAGCAGCCGCTCTTAAGACACCTTCCAAAAATCACAAATCAAAGGAGCCCGTTATGATCAGCTCCAACAGAAGATCTCTTTTGGTTCGCTTCATTGAGTAACTCTATCGGTGGTTTCAAAACAAATAATCGAATTTGGCGTTCTGTTCTAAGAGCTCTGAGAGTTCCAAGTGTTTCAAGTGGTTCTACAAGATTGCTGTGATTACGTAGATCTGATGTTGGATAACGAAGCCATGGGGGTTGTTGACCGGTTTGTATACCTGGGAAGGTGCATCAGTCGCGGCGGCGGAGGTGTTGGGAATGAAATAGAAGCGCGTATTTCCAAGACTAAGGTGGTATTCGCCAATCTGGAGCACCTTTGGCGATAGGGGGGTATTCCTCTAAAACCTAAGGGTCGTGTATATCAGACAACAGTGAGGGCTGTATTACTTTACGGCAGCGAAACCTGGCCTATCAGGGTAGAGGATGTGAACGGTCTTCAGGTGTTTGACCACCGATGTCTGCGTTCAGTCGTTTGTATCGGGTGACGCCAGCGAGTAGGCAACGAGGAGGTTAGGAAGCGGTTGTTTGGCACTGATTGTCAAACGAGTTCTTTTGTTCAGTCACTACATTTGCACAGAATTATATGGTTATGTCATATAATAAGGACGCCAAATAGTCGTTTGCCACACCGAACACTGTTTGCCGACACTGCGGCTGACTGGCGCAAGGTGCGAGGTGAACAGATGATGACATGGTGTGGACAAATGAAATCGTTCACGAAGGGGTTGGTCACTGTAGAAAGGGTTTGTCTCCCGGGCTAGAGCCCTCACGACTCACAGAGTCGGTGGCTGGAGACTTTAGGTGGAATGGCGGCTAACTGAGCTCATTGGCGTGAATGTTGTTGTTTGGCAGAGTTGTCTGTGAAGTGAGTGCACTTAATGACGCGGGGCAGTGAAAACCTCAGTGAAGCTGTCTTGCTGATGACGCCTTGCTTTCACATACAGCCTGGTTGTTTGTTTGCAAGGTGTAGGCACCTTGATGTTGTATGTTTGAATATAGACGTAGCTATTTTTAGTAGCTAGTTCACTTTCCTCTCCTCTCTTCTCCCCTCTTCATGGTTGTGTGGCAGTTCGCCATCAGTGTAAACCACTGATGCATTGCTGTCTGTGATGATGATCATGATTCAGTTCTAAACAGATGGGGCAGCCAACTTGTATTGAGTTGAAAACTTTCGGTCATCCTGTGAAAACGAGTAATCGGAAAATAAATATTGTTGGTCGAACTGCTCATAGATACGTCGAAGTAAGCTCGGGCAGCGATTTCGCACTTGCGACCGTACAGTAAGGTCTTCAGGGCAACTCATTGGAGCAAACCAAGTCGACCACGCCATCGTTGGAAGTCTCCTTTAACTCCACGTCTCATGTCTCGAGCGTCTGTGTGCACACTTTTTACCTTTTCTCACAAAAGTGAACGAATGTGTAATTTCTTAGTACGCGAATACAAGCTGTCTGAATTTATTAAGTAAATTGTCTGAAATCAGACGGTTGATTCTTAGTATTTAACATCACATTACTACCTCACGGAGATCCAACTTACAAGTGACATAATTGGCACTTAATTGGTCCAGTCTGTTTGCCAAGCTGACATTACTTGTGAGAAATTGAAAATTCTGAGATCTTCCTTATTCAGATTTTGTCACGGCCGTCGAAGAATTTCAGTCCTGTTGTGGTGGACTGTCAGGCAGGTGGTGCGAGCATTCCAACTCTCGGTGGAATACCTTAAAACAGGGGGAGGTGCGTTCAAAAACCCACTGCGAGTGGATGGAGGACGGCGTGGGCGACCGGATGAGCCATCGCTCGACCGGACCGGACCAACGGGGGAGACGTGGCAGCCGAAATAAAATGGATGACCAAATCGAAGGCCTGATTATTCCAGCACTCTCAGGAATATCTCGGCATGGCTGTGGAGTACGGTCAAAGCCCACAGTGGATGGACGGAGGACAGCACGAGCGACCGGACAAGCCATGGCTCAAAGAAATCGGATCAACGGACGAGGACTAGCGAGCGGAAAACCCCCGGATAGAAGGCGTAAATCACACACCTAAACCGGGTAGAATTGCACACGACGTGTGAGCGGAAACCTGGGGGTTGTTGTGGACTGGAGTTATGATTCAAAATCGCGAGCGTACATGTGGCGTGGGAACTAGCGAGTTGGACAATAAAGATTGTGCTTTACTGAACGCCTTTTTGCTACACTGATAAATGCGGTGCACCGTGGCTTGCATTAGCTATGAGCGGTCAATTCATATTTCTAATGGAATTCAAGTATCGTCCACCATGATTCAACATTTCCGATTACGGCACTGATTTTGTAAACCTTGAAAACTACGTAGAATTACAGCCTTTCTTTCTCGAACTAATAAATGTTCATTTTAATGCGCAAAAATTGACTGATCATCATTGTTGGACTTCGGAATATAGGAACGCATTCCCGGATCCGTTGACAATGTTGCTACGACAGAAAGCGTAGACCAGCACATTAACGTAACGCATGCCGTAACCTGATAGCCAGATTTTATCTTTGCTTAACGCACTTATCACAAACAAAACTCACCCAGTGGACAGAGTGGCTGTTAAACCTCCACTCGGACAAAGTGACCACTCATTACTGACACTCTGTCCTGCCTAAAGCTGGTTGCAACAGCATGGGCGTCTGCAGCTTCTAACTCAGTCAGACTGATTCCAACGGCCTCAAAAGCTATTTCGGTTTACTCCTTGAGTATGATTTTGTGGACCAGAACTACCATGAGTATCTAGACGCAATGCAAAGAGCGAGTGACTTATTCGCACCGCTCAAACTGTGTAATTTCTTCTGTCATTCCTCTCTTTCGCGTAAACTATGTCGTCTCCTTGACGACCGTTCTCACTTGTTTGCAAAGCATTGAATTACAAGCGATTCCAGAACCGATCGCTTTCTACACTGTTCGAATTAGGCGTAAGCGGGAAATCGGTGAACTCATGAAGATCGTCTAAGAAAATGTTCTACCGCTCCTATCTTAATGACTTCATCGACCGAGAATACAATCCTTCAACTTTGTTTATCTGATTGCCTGACAGGTAGGTATACTCTGAGTCCATGGTTGCTGCCGAATTATTCAATAATTACTATTGGATAGTCTAAATAACGGCACCACAGGACACCTTATTTTATCTATGTGAAACTGTCGGCTACCACTACGTCCTGACGACTATTCAATATTAGACGATTAGAGCCTCCGGTTGGAGGTCAGTGCACGAGATACTACGAGTCAGTGTAGTTTTTCCTCTATTATACTTAAAGAGCGGCTGGTAGTTTATCACAAACTCCGCATAAGCTGTACAGGCGGACACTCCGGGCTAACCATAACGTACAGGAGGAAGTCACGGTTGCACCTTTGTCCTAGACGAGCGTTTGGTCGTTACTCGCCAACTGGCCGCTAATCAATTCCATTAACGTTCCGTACAAGATAATGATGCGCCTGGTTTTATCTTATCATGTGATAAAGCATGATTTAGATTGATGCAGTTGATGGTGGATTTTGCTGAATGAGTTCGTTGTGCTTGCATAAGTTCGGCGATAATACTAAGTAGAGGTTCATATGGCGCGCTAAATTCGTGTGCTAGTTTAGTGCTAACAGCTTTGTTGTTCACATACAACATCAGTTTGCGATCCTGTTTAACGTCCGAACTCCATGAATTGTGCATGGTTTGCTGAATTTCAAGGTAATCTACAGGCGTGAATGGCAGCACCTTTAAGGGATTGGGAAGGTAGTTGCCCTTGGTAGATGAAAGACGAGGACTCGCAACCGAACTCTGAGGCACTTCAATCTGAGCAACACATTAACTGAATGCTTTACCTAACATCTTGTTTTAATAACGCAGATATTCAGCTTCAAATATTTCTGCTCGGTCCGGGAATGTTATTTTTTGCACAGCTTCTGATTGGGGTATTTTGTAAACGACCGCACTAATATCAGTTGAGTGTTAATCCACGATAGGGCGTGATCCACCGCCTCTGCCCAGTTATATACAGTTAATAGGTTTGTGGGTCAGGTGTGTCCGCGCCTGAGATTGTACTGAAACTAACTGAGTTCGTAACGAGTAAGACAGGCTTTGACATACTTTGTTATTAACTTGTCAAAGTTTCACCAGAATGCTGGTCAACTGGCAAGTTGCTAATTTGCGGGCTTCGTTCTATTCCTCTTCTTAAAGATGCGCAAACGACCACTTCATGCCGCCCCATTGAGAACACCTGTTTATACACATTTGGCAGGTCAAAGTTGACGCGCTAGGCGGAGTTACTGTACGGTCACAAGGAGAATTTGGTCTGTGAATATCAATTCCACTCACCTTCGTAGGGATTAGATTTCCCAGTGGTTTTATTGCTGGTGACCTTCATGTTCATATTCCTGAGTTAGGTAGGTGCTTTCACAACGAAGGTACATATGTTTTTGATTCCCAACTGGCGATTTCTATTGAACTTGACATGAATGTGTTTTTCATTTCAATCTACAAACGAGGATATCAAGGTATTCTACTTTTCACGACGTTCAACCCATTCAAAGAAACTGCAAAGCATCATGCAAATTAAAAGTGGGCCTTACATGGACGTTTCTCATCGTCGGTAAACCTTCAGAATTCATATTCATGCACATCCTCGGGATTTTGACAGTTCAATCAGGGAGATTTGACAGTCGCCTTCGTCACATCAGTACTAACCTTGGATTGCAGTACAACATCATTTCCTTTGCGTTCTGTTTTGCTCTGTGATTTTAAAACACGGACTGTCCGTGACAAAGGTGGCAACGGAGTTGTTGTTTTTGATTATCGTGGCCTTCGTCAGTTAGCCCACACCCACTGTTATAATCGCGTGAGCAATATGGCCGCTTGCCATCACGTATTTCCGGACGCTGGGAACATGCGATCAATTAGTCAACTAATGGCGTAGTACTGCTTACGATTATTAGGTTGTGTACTCTGTATGTTGACTCAACGATTTCCGGTTCTGTCAGTCGGGTAGTATAACGGGGTGGTCAAACAACAGCGTGAAGTAAGAATACCCCGATTACTCTTTTGGGTAAAGTGGGTAAGTAACAACTGTTTTTCGTAACCTCGGGATCATTCAAGTGGTTAGTTACAAACACTTTCCGAGATGCACAGTGCTGTAGTCACATCATTTTTAGTGCCGCCTAGTATTTTTTAAATGTCTATCCTTTTCGTAAAATTTGCCAGGTTATTCCATTTCGCCGTTTGGATGAGCAGTGGTTCGAGCCACGGTACTTTTGGTCAAGTTCATAGCTAGTATGGATGAGTGAACGAATGAATATCACCTGTTAGCCACGTTTGTGTGAAATCAAGAATGTCCAGTGGACCGTTATCAGCCAGACCCTACACCTCATGCGGTTTGTCTTTTACGCTATATATGTTGCTGGGACTTACCTGAAGGAAGCCGAAAGCACGTTTTCTTTATCGTGAGCGCAGGAGAACCGTCGACACAGGTTTTAATCCTCGTTCACCGATCACGCGACGTTTGAAACGTTTGATCAGAAGCAGGTTTTTTGGACGCTTGTTGGCATATCTTTTGAATTTGAAAAGAAAGAAAGGGCTTGTTGCATTCTTCAGTGGCAAAGAGGGTTACACCAACGAGGTGCATCGTAGAGTAGTAGTGTCATATTATAAGATTACCCAGTTGTGTAAGACTGTGACACTTGGAGACTCAGGATTTGCGAACATTGCCAACCACATTATGAATAAATCAGAATGGGTTATCATACAATCTTTGGAGAGTCTTACCATTTAGCTCATTTATTTGTCGAAGATCCGTGAAAAAGTCACCACATATGGGCGCGGTAAAATCAAGGTAGTAGATTCCGCGGGGAGAATGTTTGTTCGGTTGGGCGTTTAGCGCATCGCCGAATGTATTATGCTCGGTCATAACACTGAAAACACGAACCTGTGATAAATTTCGGAAATACCACGTTGATTTGCAAGTCGATAATTGTCTCCTTGAGGACTGAGGTCAACGTCTTTCTTTGATTTGCACAGGAGATCGGTTGGTGGCTGTAGAATGTTTGAACGGCATAGTATGGAGCGGCGTCGATAGTCACCCATTCCACTAAAACGCTGAAGTTTTTTTTAAGGTTAGAATTAGGGACGGAGAAGTTTTGCGTTGCTATAACCGTTGTATTAAATAGCCGGATACCCTTGGAATAGACAGGATTTCCCAAAACTTCAGTGACTCAACACCGAAGGTACATTTAGAGGGATTACTGATAATTTCAAATTGGGGAAGGCGTTCAGATAAACAAAAATGCTGTTCATGTCCAAGGTGATCTCAACTAGCGGTTAACATCTCATCAAGGTGAACTTAGACAAAATGAAAGCCGCGTATACTCTGGCCCGTAAAACGCGGGAAGATTTGAACGGCGTTGCGTGAATCAAATAGCATTCGGTGAAACTCGAGAATACCAAAGGAAGTTATTCGCGCCGTTTTGAGATGTTGTCAAACGCCACAGGAATGTGACGATATGCTTGCACTGAGTTAGTTTGATGAAAAAGTTTCTTGTTCAGAGTAGATGGAGCATTTTAGATATGGAGATTAGAATAAAGATCCTGGATCGTGATGCTGTTGAATACACGCAAAGCATGGCACAGACTAATTGTCGGAAGTTTTGGGAGGCGTATATAATCGGGCTAACCAGTAAACTTTGGCTGATCAGACAATATCCAACTGCAGCACGTAATCACATTCAAACTCAACAGCTGCCGGTTTCCCTCAAATTAGTTGGCGCACTCGGGCAGTGATGAGGCGGCCTGCGGCGACCATGCATTGAACTTCTTGCTGTTTAAATGTGCTGTGGTCATACGAAGGAGTTGTAACCTGTGGGGTGCCTCAGAACTATGTAAGAGTAAGCACAAACTGATAGAATTAATTTTGGTCTGTTTGCTGTGCACCGACAGCAACTTTGTGCGATCCGAACGATACTTTTGCTGTATATCGATGCTAAACCAGAAAAAGAACAAGGACTTAGCACCTATGATTGCATTCTAGATATCTGTAATAATGGATATCCGACAAAATTGCCACCGCAAGACTGAGGCAGCCATGTGAGCGTGTACTGGTTGTTGCGATTCCAATCTCTTTAGGTGCGTACAATGTAGGCGGGTTAATTGAGGAAGTGATTTCTGGTGTGTAGTAGGGGATTTTTGATTCTTGTATAGATTGAACATCACCCGC
The DNA here is from genome assembly GCA_013368495.1 of Paragonimus heterotremus. Classification (NCBI taxonomy): domain Eukaryota; kingdom Metazoa; phylum Platyhelminthes; class Trematoda; order Plagiorchiida; family Troglotrematidae; genus Paragonimus; species Paragonimus heterotremus. Next base: position 70,039 of record LUCH01002796.1, on the reverse strand, counting down.
GATTGATCGCAGCTGTCGCATTCCCGTAGACTTTCAAGTCGGCTCCTTTCGAACAGCAGAAGCACTAGACTCGAGTTTCGCTCTCATTAGAGCTCGTCAGTAGTGCATATGCTCGCCATTTGAAGTGATTTCTGTTCGTTTTTGAGTGACGCTCATTTCTGTTTAATTATCATTGGGAAATCCAATACTAAACGACATGGTTTAAAAAATAAGCGATATGTTTGATATACGCTGGTTACAACCTTCACCGTTATAGATTAGCTAGTGGGTTTCTCGTAGTGGTAGATTTTAGTGCATACCATTGACTGTATTTAGTTGTAAAGCGACAGGATTTTTTGTAGTATCAGAACAAGTGTGTGTTCTCAATCGGTGCATGAGAACGCTGACAACAAACTGAAGGTATACTGAATGATGATCGATTTCTACGGGGACTATGATTGATCATTTGTTGTGCCTGTACTGTGAATGCAAGTAATTGCTTGCCGAATATGTTATTATTTGTTGAGGTAGGCTTAAAAAGGTGACTGGAATCAGCTAGGTGGATGGCTTAGCTTCTGACAGCCTATCAGCATCAACGGCTAGTTCCATGATGGATATGATGGATTTGAAAGATGTTAATGTTTGATAAACAGATGTTTTAACAGGGGCCATGGGGAAACAGAATCATTTGTCTACCGGCGTCCAGACAAGTGTTTCATGTTGAAGCAGCTGAGATCCCTTAGCTCGTTATTGAAAGTAATAGTTTATTTTTCTTTTGCTGCAACAGTCTGACATTATTATTATTGTTATTATTATTATTAAGTTGTCATATGAGTATTCGGAATCGATTTCTTGTTCGAGGTATCCAATTTTCTCCGCAATCCTCATTGGGGTAGACCGAACTGCGCGGGAATACGTCACAGAGTGTGATTTAACCCTACGAATTCTGAATGGTTTCTAATTGTTCTTACTGCATTCGAGGACTGAAAGTATAGGGTTCTGAGAAATCGGATACTGATGAATGTCTTGATGAAATCATTGCCAGTTTCGACACCGGATTTCTAAAATACAAATATATACAGTGTAAAATAAGTATAGAATAGTCACCTCGGGTCCCCCATAACAAACCAAGATAAGGAGAGTAGACTCATCGAGAATAATGTCTGTAAGATATGAAACGGCGTTGGAAAGCAGTTGAGGCATTTTGAGTGTGTTTAATGCCGCGAAGCAATGGAGGTGGAACACAATTTAACAGTAGGGTATTTTAGCGGAGATTTTATCGCCAGTATTATAGGAAGAGCGGATGCATGCGCTTGTGTTGTACCAATTTTTTTCTATCAAGCCAGAGAAATATGTACAATAAAATCTGATGCCATAATTATGCATGATGGTAAGAAATGAATATAGATCGATGTAAGCAACACAAATTGATCGAATTCGAAAGATGGGACACGATCAGAATGAACATATCATCGCGTGTCAAAAAGTGCAAACTGTTGACAAAATGAGCTTATTACCGTGGCAGTAGTCATATCTTGACATACCAAGGCAAATTAAAAACGTGAATATTCATGGACGGCAGTTGACAGTTGAAGTCTACACTTAGCCTGTCAAGTGGTTGCATGGTCTTTATAAGTTAGCCATTTGGTGAGCTGAAGAAAGTGGATTTCAGTTCGGCGCGTTTTGTGCATTACGAGTTCACGGTCATATCTTCCACAAAAAGGATATGCGATGTGAGCTATGCTTTTCTACCAAAACTAGCAGATTTTTATAGAAATTAGACATAGCAGCAACAATTGAACTGTTGGTTTTACGTTAGCGACTGATTACATGAAATCAAAATGTTGGCATATCGTGACATATATCTTCTCTCTGTCTTGGAAAATTAGTACAGACTATTCCAGGCCTCAAGCGCGGTGTATGTAACTTCGACAATCCATTTGTCGTTTCATCATACCGGCGCAGTGGTAAACACTGTTGCATCATGAACAGCGTGGCCGGAGTCCTAGTCCCGGTAGTGGCGATGATATGCACTACTGACGACCTCTAATGAGAGCAATACTCGAGTTTATTGCTTCTGCTGTTCGAAAGGGGCTGACTGGAAAGTCTATGGAGATGCGACAGCTGCGATCAATTGTGGGTGATGTTCAGTCATTATGAATTGTTTATGTTTTCGTTCTTCGTTTTGAGACATAAGCATGTTTGTTTGTAAACTATACACAGATATTGCGAGTGCACAAAACTAAAACTTTCTCTCAATTAAAAACGTCAGTCCGACATATTCTTTAATCTCGGAACGATCCTTATCAATAACCTTTTGTCAGTACAATTAAATTATACACTTCCATCCATATGAAACAGGGCTAATTTTTACCGTGATTTCTCTCTTAAAAATCTATAAAGAGCTATTTTTTAAGGTCTTTTCCGTCGTACTGACCCGGAATTATCAGTATTTATTTAGTAAAAATCTGTTGTGGAATTAGTGATCGTAGATTTTTGCGAAGGTTCTCTTGGTCGTTAAACGTTCCTTGAGGTATCTCAGAGAATGCACACAGTCACTACGCACTACTCAAAAATGTTTTGTACACGTTACACATTAACTTACGTTTTTGGTATTATGTCGTGTTCACGCCTTGTCTTGTCCATAGTTCACTGGTTAGGCTGGACCTTTCTTTCAACGCAATTGAAAACCTGGACGGACTCAAGGAGCTCAGTGGCCCGAATGTCAATTTAACGGTGCTTCAGTTGCAGGGGAATCGAATTAGACGCTTGGAACATTTGCTAGAGTGTACTGTTGGTCTGAAAAACTTACGTCAATTAACTCTTATGAATGCGGAAATAAATGCGGATAATCCGATTTGCAAAATGAAAGGTAAGTGATTTCAAATGTTTTAATCTTTTTCTCCCTGTGTATTTTTACCTGTATTTTCGTTTGCCTACTGTATTGTTTTCTACTTATGTCAGTCGCCCTCACCACTGCCTAATAAATTCACTGAGAGCATTCGCCTCCAATAAACTCGAGCTATGCCTTGGTTCACTTCATAAATCTTACACACTGCATGCGGGTTGTGACCTACATCGTTTAGCCCACACTGGTCACATGCACATTGCAGACCAACTTTGCCAGACGTTTATTGCAAATATCGAATGGAGGTCGATGTTGTCCAACTACAACGTATGAATTGGTTACTTCAAACGTTCGTGCTTTTCTTAATTTTGTGGTGACTGTCGAATGTGTTTAGTAAAATGTCCTCAATAAAACACGATAAAGAACAAATTGTATAAAGATGGTTGAGTCGCAAGTAATGCTCTCATTGCTAAACTCAATCTGGGAATAATAAACCACACTTGGGAGCCAACATCTGTGAACGCGGATATCACAAACGTTATAAGTGACATTGGTGGCGTATACTGTAACATGAGTTCAGTAATTTGGGCATGTAAACTAAAAGTACGAAGACTTAGTAAATGTACTGATCAGTAGGCGTGCGTACGTAATGGTATACAGTAGTATTACAAAAATTCAGTAATCCCGAAGATGTGTGCGGTTTCTCTCGAGCTCACTAGCTTATTAGACTATCCTATCGTTATTCGAACTTGTTTGGTCCAGCACCGTCTTACGAATTTTCTGACCAGCACACTCATCTAACTACGTACCTCATAAGGTTTTGAACTGCATTTTTTTGAGGGATGTCAATTGTTTTAAAGACAATTGGAATCGCCTAATTACATAACCGATTTGTTCGTCCGTTGAAGTCCTATCGCAGCAACTAATGCGTGCAGTCGAAAACACAAAGACCGCAAAATATGATTCCATTAGACTAATCGTAAACCATTTCCATAGAGTGAAAATACAATGAAGAAATTCTATTACCCTAAATACGAGGCTTTTACATAAAAGATACATTCCTATGTCTAAAAGAGAAACCGATGTGGAAAAAGGTATAGTGTATGTGTCAGTCAAATACCAATACAACGGTGGCGGAATTGCTTCGTAGTGTTTTTCAGTATGGAACATTCCTGGGTGTGATTAGTTTCGGTCTCTGTTGTAGTCTGCTTATTTCGTACCTAGGTCTCAGAAGATCACTCCCTAAACGTTCTTCCATGCTTGATGGGGGAGGTGTGTGAAGGACTTTGTGGATACAATTTTGGTCTCATATCCATTGTCTGTTATGCGTTGGGAAATGGCCTGTAGCCGCTATCCTATTCGTACTGAGTATTGAATCTTATGTCTGTGGTCCTTCTGTTGTATACAATTTGCCTGAGAATATGCAAGTGGACACGCACTGCGCTCACCTTCCGATATGACCTGATTAGTCAAAATGCGTGCGGTGACTCTGTAAGTTCAATCCATATGGGCACACCCGACAAACTGTATCCTTTGTCGCTCGATATCAAATTGTATATGACACTCATCGACGTGGTGCAAACATGTGGTTACGTGATGAGCCATCAAAGCAGCCAGGCCGTTGGTTAAGCTCAACATCGATGGCGGTCGACCTCGTCTGGCGTAACACTCTGACATATGGATTATGTATTTCGGAACTATCAATTCGACCGAGCCCGCTTATGTGCGAGTCACTATTCTAGTTAGCCTCGGAAATAGCTAGAATAAACGGACCAACAACCGTGCCGAACATAGTACAGGGCGGAAGGCACGGCTGAGCAAAAAATGCTAGTGAGAGAGAAGGGAGTAGGTTTGACGATTGATCTGCGTCCTGCTAGACGTTTCATTACAGACGCGTTATGAGGCAGACCGTAGCCTCACTGATAAGCAGAAGCATCAAAACCATTAGTAAGCAGGACGTTCTTTAACTAAATCTACTTAAATTCACTAACTCATTTTTATCTCACTCTGTTCCACAAACAATATGGTAACTGTTGCCCGGATAGCATTATTGCACTTACCTTTCCCATCAATTTGTCGGGATTTTATGAGTTAGTGAGAATGTAGGATCGAGTAGTCCTAGTTAAGTGTCATAACGAAGTCAGTTAATAACACTGGGGGACAGTTCGCTCACCCTATTGAGTTATGACCGTCTAGTCTAGGGCAGTGAGGCACAAGATTTTGCACACAGTCGAAACTACTAGAATTCGCCTGCATAACTCACCACTGTGTGTCAAAAAACATTTCGTTTAGGCTATGGAACTACCTTAGCCAAATCCCCATTCTGTAAGCCTGTCAAGACCCACTGTACAAATAGGGTCTTAATGACAGCTTGATATTAATTTGGTTGTTCTCATTAACTCGCCCGTTCTTTGTTCACTCCATTTATCACCATTTTGTAAAATTGTGATTTGAATGTAGTGTATTTGGCCTGGTAAATCATTGAGAACGACCTTGCTCACTGCACTTTTTTTTTTTACAGTTTTAAATAGGTAACATTTGTGCCATGTTTGCATCATTTTTGACCAAAATTGAAGTATGCTCTTCTCTTGTGATGTTCACGATTATCTGTTCCCTGTGGAGCTATGGTATTGTGAAGTCAATTCAAGAATATCTTCGTGCTCCTGCTATCTTTGATGTCGACGGTGATAGTAGAATTTTAGCTGTCAATACCATCACACGTTCGGCGATACTAATAATTATTTTTTTTTAAAAATACTTGAGTTAAAGTGGTCGGAATGAGAGTAGAACGACATTGTTGTGAATCCACTATTGTGCATTCAGACCAACATCCATCCGATTGATGAGCTCTAGAAAAATTGTATCAGACGAGCGAGCTCTGATGAACTGTACGTTTGGATACTAGCTTACAGGAGCTTATTGGATATATCATGTTATTGGAGTGGATAATGAATGAAATGAATCTGGAACTACAGGATGATGTGCTTCACAAATAAGTTTGTCAACAGATTGCTTACATGTTGTCAACTGCAATCTAATAATAACATTGATGACCAGAAACTTTATGGATCTGTTTAAGGGCTTAGCATCTTTTTTCAAATGACCAAGGAAAACGGTGGCAAAATAGTAGTATAAATGAGGGGGCATCCAGGAATTTGTAAATATTGGAATGAGCTGACGAATGTTAGAGAATAATTTTAACCGTAGTTTCTGTTTATCCTGGCAGTCCTTGTAGCCTAGAAGTGAGTCGATACACACGGAGTTCAGTCAAAATATGTGACAAACCTGTTATGTAGTATTTCTCATTAACATGATGAATAGTCATTAATGTTTTATGTAATGTAACGGACAGCACTGAAAATCAAACTGGTAAGCCTTAAGCTCGGGTGTGACACCATTTATCAGGGCGAGTAGGTCAATTTGCACGCGGCCACTCAAACGTATACGGCAAATTATCATGAACCCAGTACACGATTGACAGTTAGCCGGCTGGCATCGGCGCACCTGAAGTCTCCCGTACATTACCGGATCCGTCGATGGTACAGTCAATTTGTGGCGTGCCCTCCGCATGGGAACAGGCGGTTTTTGTTGTTGGCTAGAATCGAACGGATGCCGAGAGTCTTTATCAGTAGATCATTTTAGCGTTAACCGACGTAATAAATTATTTATTATTAAATGACCATATTACAAACACGTTAAGTTAATAAAATTGTTCAACCGGAAAACTGTCGCACGAAGATAAGATTTTTTCAAGGCGTGCATGAAAGCAATATCTTATCTGAACTTACAGACACAAAGAGACGCAGACAGCAAAGGCTTCAAACAGAAAGTTCCCAGCCGAGCATATTCATTTACTAAAGTAGAAATCTGTGGACGTTGTCTTTTTTTCCTGAAGTGCCGGGTGCAAGTGTACCAATGTGAACTTTGCAAGCTTCCCGGAATGGTTAAAGCACCGAAGAAAATAGCACTGCTGAAGATGTGAAAATAAAGTTGAACAGGATTAACAATCTATAATGTTGGGTTTCGTTTTTTTGCTTTGACCACTACTTCGTAATTTCAAAAGCTATGTCCCCAACATTGGACTCATTCGAGTTACATTATATTTTAAAATACTGCATCGCAGAAGACGGTGTTGAAAGTTTGCCCGATTCAGTGCTGTCTTGGTTGGTCTAGTAGCTCGTCTTACTAATTCAGTACCAACGTTAAAGCTGTATTGCTCTGAAGTTCCCGAGACTGATATTTCTTTCAGTTAGTTAGGCTAAAGTGGTTTAGTATGTTTGATAACTTTGTTCACTTTATATTTCATCCAAATTTTCAGTCATACACACACTGTTTACAGATACCTTCATTCAGTCGCCACATTGAATAATTGAACAGGTATATTGAGGTTCTGTGAACCGATCTATTGTTCAAAATACGTGAATACTACTCGTTTTGCTTCTACTCAGCAGCAAAAGAAATATATATCCGTAGTTAGAGAAGGTTTGTAACAGCCTTACAACCACGAGAGGACCTTAGTTAGGACTGAGTGGAGTTAGTATGTTAACGTTATTTAGGCTGCCCGTTTTTATGCTACATGTGTTCTGCTGCCATGTGATATACTACCTGACAGGTGGACTGGTTGCTGTTTTAATGCGGACTTGCATTAAGTCGGAACTAAATGCGGGCTAGAAATATGAATAATCGGCGAACCAAGTGTACATTGCCTGTAAAATGTAGTTCGTTTCGTGATGTAAAATCAAAGCGATGTTCAAATTACGCTAAGGGAAACCGGAGATCAACGGTTGAACGTGCGCGCAGTTTGGAGTTTGGGTTGATGTGTGATGCGATTCAGTGGACAAACATGCAAACATAGAAGCTCTGCTACATGCATCAAACAAACAGCTAGCGAATCATGAATGTCTTCAAGTCGTTGTGTGGTTAGAAAGTGCCTCACGGGGCCAGTCGTGGAGACTAGGAATAGCACCTCAACGACCACTGAGTCACCACGCGTTCGCAAAATCCACTGCCTAAACTCAGCTAATTGACAGGTGGTACTATATCTCACTAACAAACAGCTTAGTTTTGAGTACGTGCGACACTTTTTACTCTCTTCTGTGCTTATTATTTTGTTGCTGTTTTCTCAATAAATGAGTTGGTTTTCATCCAATTCTAAGAGAAACAATCTGCTGATGTATATGCTCGGACAACATGTATCAGTATGCTGGTTTAGCTTCCACTCATTTCGCCGTTTAAAACCGCAAATGTCAATCTTCACCCAGATCGTTTTACATTTGTAATTTCATCAATTTTATGGTGTTTTCAAATATCTGTTCCTTCTCTGTTGACTTATGGGTTCAATCTTATAATCTCGTTCTTACCCGATCAAACAGATTACCGACCCGCTGTGTTGGATGGGCTTCCGCAGCTGACAATCCTAGACAATCTCGATCGACAGAACCGTCCGGTTCAAGTGGACATTCTGGCAGACATTCCAGGTGAGTAAGCCTTTATTGGATAGATTGTGTCCAAGCAGAGTTAAGGGTAAGTAATTTTTTTAAAAATGTTACTTTTGCATGTTTGGCGTTAAACTCTCGTGGTTTGGTTAAGTTGTTTATTCGGAAACTGCATTCCCTACCTGGCTTACCAGACTGCAGTTTGTTGGCAGACAGAATGTCATAAATCACTGTCTGTGTCAGCATCACCTTTTAGTAACCTGGCTACTAAACTTGTGTCTTCATGCGACTAGTTCTTCTGCAGCACTGTCGGTGAGTCACATGGCTTGTTGGTCTCAAATAGTAGACACCGTAATATAATTAAAGCTGACTCCAAGTCCTCAGTTGTCAGGTGCATTGATTGAAATTGGGCTCGAGATAGTGAACACCGGTACATGCAGAAATCTTGTTCCATTCATGAGTAGTTGACTTCACTGATTTGTGGACAGCTTCGAAGAAGCCTCAGGTGAAGAACTCGGAATTGAATCTGTTGTAGACTCTCCTAAACGGTACGCTGGTTCTTCCTAGCTATCGTAATTCGCTTGGCAGAATTCGGATTCTTGTCCTGGTAAATATTAACGCGAAAACCTCGGTCCCGTATAAGCTCCCAAGGCAAGGCAAAAGACGCGTTCAAAATATAGAGCTTTGTTGTGCTCCAAAACGTGTGCCATTAGGACGACAATTTCAAATTATTTATAGAGCACATAATGTCCACACATTCCCACCACATCATGAGGAAGAGTTAGGATCGCACATGTGCATAACGGTATAAAAAATCTCAACCGATTTGAACAGTTCCGCTAGTTAGAACTGAGTCAAATGGTTATTTCTTCTTTCTCACGAAGGAGGCACTCCGGGACGGTAGCAGGGTGGGCACCCTAACAGAATCTTCAGCCCGTCAGTGCTATGCTGACAAATGTTACAGTCTATCCGGTACTGTGTAGTGTCATAAACTATACACGTTTGACCTTGCAGTGACCACTCTTCAAAGTGCAGTGATTCTTTCTATTATCTGTTCAATGGAAGCAAATGCGATCATGCGGTAGCACGTCAAAACGGAAAAATTACAACAAATTTGGCTGCTTCTCGCTAAATTTGTGAATTTTTGTACAGTTTATTTATTAAGTGGAGCTGTCTGCGTCATTTATTTTGAACCTGTGTTGCCATATAGTTCTTGCCGCTTGAGCGTTTTGTTGAAATCGTTTTTGTTACTTGATAGCAGTATTCAGCCGGTTGGGTTGGGTCTTCTGCGTAATTCCGCAGACCAATATTGCCCTTCCTGTCCTCTTGTATTGACAGTCCGGTATTTCCTACTTTGTTTTGTGTTTATTTCAGAATTAACCAATTTCCTTGACTGCATCTCGACGAACAGCCTATCCGTAAGCCGTTGTTGATTATTACATTTATCTGTGGTTACGTTCGTGTTGTTACTTCCTGATGTGTGTTCCGTTTACTCCACTTAAACCCACCCGCGTTGTCTGTCGATCGAGCAGTACCCCTGTTTGCGTTTGTGGACCGATATCGTGGAAGCCATGTGTGCCTTGAGGAATTCTGTGGGTGGTTTTCACTTTATTAAACATTTTTTCTTGCATGTTAGTGAGCAAAGCGGCTACACCCGTTTGTGTTTGAATACTTCTTCATTGACAGACTGTTTTGTTTTTACATTGTGTCCCTTTGCGTTTACGCAACATCCTACTTTTCTGCGTTCTTTCGCACCGCACACTATTGATCAAATTGAGCGCCCCGATAACTATAGTCGAACTGTTTGTAGACGATCCCGAGACATCTGCGACGAAATGTAATCTTATAGACATTACCAATTTCATATAGCTTGGACCTCACCCACAGTTGATCGCAGCTGTCACATTCCCATGGACTTTCTAGTCCGCCCGTGTCAAAAAAAGCATTGGACTCGAGTTTCGTTCCCATTAGAGCTCGTCAGTAGTGTATATCCTTACCATGGCCGAGACTAGAATTCCGGCCACACTTTCATTAAGCAACCGTGTTGACCACTGCGCCACTGACCGCACATTGGGCACGACCGAATTATCGTGTGTGAACCTTCACAGGCGAAAGTGTTTGAGCGTTCGCATTTGACGGTTCGATCGTGCATAATTTGAGGCAAATGGCGTAATGGTCAACACGGTTGCTTCATGAACAGCGTGGCGGTGGTTCTAGTTCCGACAATGGCGAGGATATACACTATTGACGAGCTCTAATGAGAGCGAAACTCGAGTCTGCTGCTTCTGCTGTTCGAAAGGGAATGCGACAGTTGCGATCAATCGTGGATGATGTTTAATCCGTATGAAAAACAATTCTCTACTACTTATCATTACGAATTTCATCGAACACTGTAAACGTGCTGGTGTTTGGATTGGGCATCCGAAGATCATCTCAAAAGACGAGTACATCTTCCTTTTACGATTGATTAGTTGTAACTTTTGAGCAGTATCACTGATTCGTTGCAGCATAATCCGGTTTTCAACGTCGTTTTCACCATAGAGATGAGTCAGTCGTCTTATAAAGCGGAATTTGAACAACAACACACACACTGCGCGACAAATTCGTACGACCACCTCATTTCGTGGCATCGTGCTTTCTGTTAAAATGTTGGCTACATTCATTTTTGTTAACGGACAAACGGATCTTACTGAAAGCTAGTGAGCTGAACTATGTTTCAATAGGTTGCAGAGGAAGATAATTTTGCACAAAAATACGAGCGATAGCCGGTTATCCTATGTGCCGTAGTTGTGCAAAGAATTAGTGTTGCATACTTCTTCTATCTCGTCTCTATATTTCCATACATCGACAGGGCATATTCTCGACGTCGGGGCTCAGACTTATACATGCTCGCATCGAAGCAAATGCCAATTTGGCTGTTGGGTTGCTCACCCAGCCATTGTTGTGTATTCGGCAGGTTCTCAGACCGCACAGAATTTCCATTGCGTTAAGTCCAAGATTGTAAACCGACCAGTCCCAAACCGTGATTTGTTTTACAGTTGTCATGCTGCTGACCTATAGTCTCTAAATAAATGATGAGCAAAAGAAAGCATTCCATCATTTGGACCTAAAGGCTCTTGACGTAATTACAATCTACCATGACTAGTTCAGATCAACTTATTAATACGTTTTGTGCACCCCAAGAGGTGGATTTTCAAATTTTTTCTCCATGTACTCACATCTTCAGCAAATGGAGGACAATTAAATGTGTGCCTCAGTCATAACATAGCAGTGATGATAATCATGAAACTCGTGGAAAGATTAGAGGAATGCCATAATCGGTGTCAATTACGCGAAGGATTCTTTGATTCGTTGTCGTGGTTCATCCAAGACTTAGAAAACCTTAGAAGTTGACGTAATTAAGGAAAACATTGGAAGAGATCGGGCACGTCCAAATAAACGTATTTATCCAGACCAAGTGGAATATGCAAAACTACACTAAGAAAGAGACTCTTTGCTGAAAATGTTTTACATATCGTCAAATGGTGAGAAACGGTAAAACCAACGAATTGTTTGGAAGGAATGCTATAGTAACTGGATAGACGTTTCAAGGATCTAGCAAAAAGTACACAATCTTTCGATAGTAGACAATGGAGAACAACCGGTGAACGGCACCTACAATGAGGAAGCACACAGGTCTTGATAAATCGACTTACCAAGTGGTGTGGAATGAATAGAAAACTGAAGCTCCGGATGTAAACAGGTTTTTCCGAACTTTGATAAAAACGTTAGTAACATGAAGTGATCGTGTTATGCTGCTACTCAAAGCAATCCCCCAGATATTTGACTGTGTGTCAATAATACGATTTCGGTGTTGTTCGTGAATCCAAACGGAACGGATTGATGAAGCCTGTTCGGCAGTCAATCTGCTGAATCATTTAGTGGACTCTATGACACGATAGGTTGAGTGGGTCCAGATGTGAGATTTCTGAGCTTCCGGCGTGGTATCGTAGTTGAGCTAGTAAATAACTTACAGCATCTGTGTATGCTGTTTCTGTCACTGATTCGACTCCAGCCGAAGTTCACTTTTTCGCATTTGGGTCTCCTGTAAAGATATTCAACAGAAAGAAGTCGATATAGAGGGCAAGCATTGGAACTTTCCCTATATTGATTTCCTGGCAGTATTTCAGCGTACCTAGATGTGTTAAGAGACAAACTGCAGTTCGGATAAACTTCGCTGCAAGATGAGAAAAGACAATCTTTTAATTTGTTTAAAAATGTTTGGTCCTGAATCGCTATGGATGTGATGTAGATTGAGATTAGGAAAAGGAGGGAAGGGATTGCAGCCCGTCTAAAACCAGGGTCAGTGATCAGTGACGATGAAGTTTCAACATCAATTTGAGTAAGTCGGCTGTGAATTGCGAACTGATCGCGTGGGAGCTCAACAATTGAGGTCCGAATCCAAGATCCTTTGAGAAGTTGGGGTATGTTCTCTTTATGAACGCTTTCAAACACGTTGCTCTGATTTGAGAAACCTATGCGGACAGCTTTTGATTTTTCCATCAAGCGATTACAGTACAAAATGAAGTGGACATGCGAGAGTACTCGAGATTTAGCGTGAGCAACGGTAAGCAAACGGACTTGAATCTGAGCTTCCATTCGAGCCGGTATGAGATTTTCGAACATTTTCGTTGTCGCAGACGTGCATGACATCGGGTGAAATTTGGTCGTATTTTCAAGAATTGGTTTAATGCATACATTATTCCGACAGTCAGTAACTCTTCGTTGTGTGAATCACTGAGATTGGCGTGAAAAATTAGCACATTCCTTAAAGACAATCAGTGAAAAACTGTCAGGTCCATTTGCTTTGCTGAATGTCAGCCTGGTAAGTTCTTTAAAAACATCGTCGCTCTCAGTCGGAGCAGGAGAATGGGTCAAGAAAGACTCGATTGCAGTTGAGAAGAAATTATTCGTTGTTCTGTTGAAACTAAAAGTGAGCTGTTCGACATCGACAGCTGGCCTCTGGGCAGGTGAGTTCACTCCATTCACCCCTTTATGGGTCGTCTTTCCTCGCAGCAGCTTTTATTACCTAGTATTGTGTTAATGTAAAAAGGATTCAACTCACATTTGAGTGACTTTGAATTGCAGCTCATTAACGGATAATCTTTTTATTAATAATCTCGTTTTTTATCGAGTATTTTGAGGCTGGGAGAATATAATCTGCACGCACATATAATGGCTATTTCCTGAGGGCGGCAGAAATTCAAGTGGCTGATCAGCCGAGCACAATAGATTGGCGAGTCATCATGGTCAAACAAGCTCAAATCTGATGTAGATGTCGTTTCTCTATGCCTCCTGTAGTTGTGTGGAAGAAACTGCCGATATCAGACTTTGCAATCCATTTAACGAATAAATCGCTTGTAGCTTATCTTACTGTAAACCGTCCAAGAGGGCTTCACGGTAGAGCGATAAGGACTACGAGGTGGGTGGTGCCTGTTGTCTGCGAACAGTTCCATGTATTTGAAGAATGCTCAAGAGAGGTTTGCGTCTAGGATCGTTGGAAAGGTCCAGCTGAAGGTAGCAAGAAAGGTCATCGTTTCCATTGTAGACAGCAACACATCAGTGATTCTCACGGTTGCTTAACTTCTACACAACAATGAAAAAGAAGGCAACCCCCCTACAGGAACGGAAAAGAAAAGACAGGGAGGGGAAGGGGTCTGACTACTAAAAATAGCTAATATAAACATTGAGCATCAAGGTGCCTACACCTTACAAACAAACAACTGAGCTGTAGGTGAAAGTAAGGCGTCGTCAACAAGACAGGTTCCTTACTGCTTTCACTGTTCCGCGTCATTAAGTGAATATGCTTCGTAGACAACCCATCCAAATAACGGCAACGTTCACACTGTTGTGACCGCAAAAGACGCTTGGCCAGAGAATTTGTTTATTGAGCAAACTCCTGCATAGTTCCTGTCAAAAAGCAAACCACAAACATGTACACTCATCTGCACGTCAGACATGCACTCACATACATCGGGTTGCAGGGCGTTGTCATTCCCTTTGGTGAAACCTCTACCATAGTGCTTATACACTATTCCGACAGTCTATTCTTGTCCATCATCTTCCAGGCGTTCGGAGCTTGCTCTTTTGTTCCTGAATGCTGCCTGTGGGTAATATACTACTCGTGAGTATTATACTACTCACAACGAAACTGCCTGTCGTACAACAGCACCACTGAGCTTGATTAGCCGCCATCTCGCCTCAAGTCTCCAGCCAATGACTGTTTGAATCGTGAGACGAACCCGATCTGCAGTGGCCAATCTTTGGTGTACGACTTTATTTCTTTAAGTTAAGTCACCATCTGTCCATCTCGCACGTCACACCAGTCGGCCGGAGCGTCAGCAAAGAGTGCTCGGTGTGTCAGACGACTAGCTGGCATCCTTAGTTCATGACCTAACCACCTGGGTCTGTGCAAATGTAACGATCGAACAGGAGAGTTTGTTGGACAACCACTACCAAATACCCGCTTTCTAACTTTTTCGTTGCTTACTCGCTAGTGCCACCAAAAACGAGCGATCGGACGCAGACATCGGTAGTCAAATATCTGAAGACGGTTCACGTCTTCTACTCTGAGCAGTCAAGTTTCGCTGCCTTAAAGCAACACAACCTTCATTGTCGGCTTACATACGCGAAAGAGAGATATCCCTCTGTCGCCAAAGGTGCCCATAGGTTAGCGAATACAGCCATAGCCTTAGAGATACACACTTCTATTTCATTCCTCATACTTCCACCACCACTGATGCAGCTTCCCAAGTACACAAACCGATCAACAACATCCACAACTTCATGATCTAACATTAAATCTACGTAGTCACATCAATCTTGCAGAATCACTTTAAATCTTGAGGTCGCAGAGCGCATGCCGAAATGTTCAGCAGAATGCGGGATAGAGTCTAGTCTTGTCTGTACTGCTTGATTCTCCAGGTTGAGGAATGGGAAAAGGCAAGCATCTTTTTCCAAAAGAAGTGCTTATTCGAATGCACTGCTTCCCACTTGTTGCCTTGAGATGTGGGCTTTTAGGACAGAAACTTTGATTAAGAACCCTAATCGGTCTCCTGACTAGCACTGGACGTCCTGGCAGTATTTTAGTCCACATATCACCGTGAATATTCAAAACGCTGTTAGTACCTTACTACACCTCACAGTATAAACCTGATCACTCTACTTGCTACATATAGCAGTATCAAAGATGGGGTCAATTCTGTCGAAGTCACCGCGTACAGTATATAGTAACGTGTCACGAACATCCAAAAGATCTAGCGAAACGCCATCAACAATTTTGTCAATCTCAATGGCAAGAGAGCTAATAGGTGAGTAAATATTACACGCCGAGACTGACGATGCGCTTGCACCCAACATATATGCACCCGGCATAAGCAATCTAATAAACAAATGGAAATTAAGCGAACAGTCACTGTGAATTAGTGATATAAGTAATAGCATCACCACGTCTTCTGTAACATACAGGAGAATCCACACGGTAGCAACGGAAACCTTCAATTTGAACGATTCCATCTTTGATATTCTCATGCAACCGTTTGCTTTAAAACGTAACGTCAACCGCACTACATTCCATCCTCCCGTAGACCTGACCAACAATGTTTTTATGCATTAGATTCGTTCAGATTTTTTTCACCATTGAAGCAAACGAAATGCTTCAGCCCATGATCATCATCGTCACTGTGGAGGAAAGCCATACTTCGACGGCTGTAGTCGTGGAGAAAAGTACATGCCCCAGTCAAGAGAAGGAAAGTGAAACGGAGAGTACCTGAATATTAAGGACATCTATGAGTATACTCTAATACTCAACCTATAGTTGGCGATGCTATATCTGTTGTTAATTTATCGTAGTGGTTCCGTTCATATTCCTTTACTTCAGCAATTCAGTTTTTTGTGCTCATTACGGGGTTATTGTGAGGACATTAAACTTTGTACTTCTCGTTCGTCTCCAGTTGTTACAATCGTTCGCTGTCCTCTTCTTTAGAACTGAACAGTGTCATCTGGTTCCCTCAGCTAGAAATTAAGAATATTTCTAGACCTTTGAAGTCTTGGAAATCCTCTGTATGCTCAGCTGTATCTTTCGGATGGTCAAAAGTTCCTCCTTTTCAAATTTGTCCTGTCACCTTTTAAACCTGCTTGGGACAAAACGAACACCTGGTCTAGAGGTCCGTCACATGACGATGCGCGCCCACCCAGACTACCGATAAGGCGATCTGACAGCCACAATGCTGCCTGAGCGAATTCCACACTGTCGGTTATCAAGACATCTGCACTTAGACGGGCTTTACAGCATTGGGGCGACCTGAGGTGATCGTATAGTCTTGTGGTGGTCACTCCTCTAATTTATGCGCGTAGTTTTTTTTCTAAGGCTGTTCAAATGATACATGACCTACTGATTTCTAATGCGATTTTCTATGTATGTGAGGGAATACGTACGTGGTTGCGCTAACGGTCATCAGCCCCACACAGTGGTGCTGTAGCTCAGACCGCTATTTGCCACACCAGTGGTAGGGAATACTTTGAAGAAGAAAAAAACATCCGTCACAATTTTGACAATACAAAAATGGAGTGAGGTATGGTTAATAACAAAGTTTGAGAATAATTGGAGCGTAGAAACGTCATTAACTGTGACACAATGCCATATCGAATGACGTTTCTAACCAGTGAGTGGTTACAAGATTCCTAACTAGTGAGGCGGCACCTATACATTTTAGTCAGCGAGAAAACCAGTTATTTTATAGTTCTCATCCAACTAGTTACCTGACCACTTTGTAGTGTTACCAAACCGTTCGTGGTTCCGATTAGTGATGCTTGGTCTGGTAAGTGTTCATCAGACATATCCCGCATGTGACTGATCGACATCGGGCCGTATCGCTGCCCTATTTGATCATCTGTTCATCTACTGCAACGTTTTTATCTTGAGCCGTCCTAAGAAAAGTTCTGTAAAAACTGCATCGTACTAATTGTGTACTGATTAATTAGAGGGGGCTGTACAGTGTAAACATGACACGTTCACTTCAAATTAAGCTGCACGCGTGAGTTAAAGTTGAAACTTGACGATCTAGGAGTATAAACCTACAAAAGCTTTTCAACAAACTGATGGTTTAAAACAGTTCATTCCCTTTAGAAGTTTGAACAAAACAGTCAGAAAACGAAAACTGGTAGATGCATCTACCAGTTTTCGTTTTCTGACTGTTTTGTTCAGACTGATAGTTGATCGTCTTTGAAATGCTGCTTCTGGGATTTTTTTGGTTACCGTTTTTGTCGTCAGTTAGCTACCGTTTAGTGTACTCTGTTTAGCTGATCACTATTCGTTGGACTATGTTAAATATTTGAGTTTGGAAATGCCTGACCAATTAACCGAACTAAGAATAGCAAAAAGCTCGATAGTAAAAGAACTAAACATAATTTGGTTGCACTTGATGTCACTGTATCGTGTAAAGCTTTCGACTACAACTTTAGTTGTCCTTCATTGGCCTTGTGCACATTCGACAATAACTACTGACTTATTTGCTGACTCGAAGCAATCTTTATGAAAGGGCTGGCTTAGCGATTACGAACACGATTTCCAATGTCCAGTCACTTCTCTTGTAGGTTTGGGCAGACTGCTATTCACTAGCTCACATGTTACACAGTCTATCCACACGCTTACAAACGCTTTGTAGTTTAGAAGCTTATGATTCAAGTTGTCGTTTACAAAAAAGAAGTGTTGTTATCGATCCTTTACTTCTTTAGCATGTTTCGTCGTAATAAAAATTACAGATTATTCACAAGACATGGTATACTGACTTCCTTTTGCAAACGATTAAGTTGATGTTTTTGTTTATATGCTCAAGAAGAAGGCGTCGCCTGCTATTTTATGGTTTACACGACCATCCGCGATACTGGCAATTAACGCTGTCGGATGTTGCATTGTATCGCAGACAGTGTCTGAAACACCATTTGCATCTTCCCTCTTGTTTTCTTTTTATCTTTTGGACTGCTTTAATGAACTATAGCACCTGTAGCCATATTACTCATAGCTACGGTCCGCAGTTGATTATATGTCTATTATGTATGAACTGCGTCTGTTTTATGTTTTATGCAGAATAATTCTACGAAGTATTCAGACAACAGTGTGACCATGATTGTTGACGGTTCTTACTGTTCCTTTAGATGAAGCTGTAAGATGTTGCTTACCAGATTAGGGGATTTGTGACGTTTTCCTTTTGAAAAAGGTTTGGTCGAAAATATTCCGCATCACGCGCGTGATGAATGGCGGTTCGAGTTCTGGCATCGTCTGGTCAGATTCATGACCGTTTGCTTATGTATGTATGCACGCATGAGTATTTTTTTTCTTTATCACACTTTGATTCTACTTGCTTGCGACCTTGGTTTATCCATGCACTGATTTGCAATACAGCATTTTCTACATGTAAAAAGATTTGTTCGTCTCAACCCTTTGTTAAGAATCATCGTGTCTTCTGGATGAGTCTGCTGACGTCATTGTTCAATTCCGTTCTCTGGGTTCGTGTTCGCTATTGGTTCACGTGACCAGCGTAACCATGATCCCTGTCACCTATAATTCTTCTCTTGATAGGAAATCAATGACTTGGAACGGACACTTCAAGAACGGTACATTGTGGATGTAAAAAATGAAATTGCCGAACACAACAATACGGTTCACTCTGCTACCGAACATACTCATGCCATTCAGCATGGATCACACAATGTGCATTGTGAGGTAACGTACACTAGTGTGCCATCATTATATTCATTTAACCTGTAGGTTTTTAATGTCAAAAATTATAAATTGCATGTGATTACGTTCTCAAATACTTTTGAGTTGTATCTTTTTCTCTCGAATGTCTGATACGAAATCCAAGATATGGATCACTGTAATTTATTCCTTTGTTTTCGTTCTAGTATGCGCTTCTTTCTACACTTACGGTACCGGTTAGTTCAGTTAAAAGGTATTTTGATGTTGATACACCGAAACACTTGCTGACGTCTGATCATTACATCATATGTCGGCTGGATACTATCAAGTTAAACAGTCAATTTATTGGACAGACTTCACGGTGATGGGAGCTGAAACATACGACCCTGTGATTTTGTACTGATGTTATCTGAGACCGAGTAAGCCGTATGTCGTGTGTGTCAGCTGAGTGCCCATGGGTTCTGTTAGTGCTTGACAGATCTGTTGCTCTTTGTTGTAGTCAGCTATGCATCTAGGAAAGTTTCGATTTCCTCATTTCGTTCGTGCGTGCAGAATCGTCTGTGTAGCTGTTTACGATTACTATGCTCCATCTAGTTGAATTACGGTCCTTCCTTTCTTAACATCGCGCCTATATCACTATGACCTTCGATCCGTTTAATCGGCTTTGTCTTCATAAATTTTGCCGTCAATTTTTGGTTGCGACTTGCATCAGTTTTTGATGTGAATAACGCCAAACGCACGCATCTTCCCCGGTTTCTATTAATTTCCCATAAATGGTTGGTCACCACAATTTCATTTATCTCTTAGTCATCACTGTACCCAATGCCTTGGTCCAAACGCACGGAATTTCGATGTTCCGAGTTCTTTCAAGTAAAACTCCTCACTCATATTGTAAGTGGTTGTAACCTGTGCTGCTGGCCGTTCCCTCGTCATGTTTGACCCCAATTTTTGCACTCAGATAAATTTTCCGATTGGCTCACTTCGAATGAAAATCATTGGTTGTTCGTGTAATTATTTTAACGATGGTTTATACTGTAGTCAGTGCGTTTAAGAAACGACATTATTCACCGGTAAGTCACCTCACGTTTCAAGCATATTCACCAAAGTCACCAGAGCACTCAGTGGGCTCTTTCTCGAGATCATTTGCAAACTAAGTGTTACTCGTGATCGACTGTGGCAGATCGTTTGGTGACGAAAAGTCAGTTGTTCCCTTTGTGAGATCACTGGTGCAGTGGTCAACACGGTTCCGTCACAATAACTTAGACCAGAATATAAGCACAGTTCCCATTGAGCACGTGTACTAAGTATGAGGAGCTCCAGTAAGGCTGACTTAAAATGTGGTATTTCTTTTCTAAAGGAGTCAACTGATTGTTCGGTGTGGATTTGATTACTGTGATCAAATTTGATTGGTATTCCATGTATATCCACCATATCCCATACACAGTTCGGCGAATTCAATAATTTCTATAAATTCGACTTGATCAAGCAGTCCTGGTTGTGTAGTCAACCGTTCTGTCCACAGAACACTCACTCTGTTTTCTTTCGATGTAATTAGGTAACTTGTGCACTGCTTACGAACGAATGTGGGTAATTTTTTCCATGTGAATTGTGAAAGCTATTGTAGCTAGTACGCGGAAATCAGCTTGTATCAATTTTCGTCCGAGATTATTCGTCAGTAGTGAATTTTTATCCTCCTGATATTTCCAGCCTGGACTCATTCGACTACATTTTTGAGGCATTTTCTATCGGTACCTGCATTTTACGGATATACTGCACTTTCCCGGAATCGTGACTTCGGACTACTTCCTTACATACTCACGTCTGCAGAATTGTGCATCGTTAACCCCAGCACAACTTTTGTATCACGCGAAGGTTCATTTTACGCCCGTTCTAATAGTGTAGCTATTTCTTTGTTCAGATATAAGGGGAGCTCTCCGACCGATCAGTTTACCCAAGTGACAATCCTGTAACAGGCAAGCCAGACGTTCTGGGTTCGTGTACCAGTTACACTCGTGAACCACCTTTGAGCAGCGTGGAGACACCGGGGGACAGCGTTCTTCTGAAGTAAAGGTTCCAACGATAGTCCTGTGAAAGGAGACAACAGAAACAATCGTGAGCCAAAGGCCCAGTAAGACATGCGCACGACTTACACAATCGAAAACAAAAGTGGCGCCAACAACACGGCAGCACGATAAGTTACAATCCCAGCACTCAGAAGCCCGCGGTCAACTCCCAACCCAAAACTACATAATTCTCGCTTTTTATATGCACTTTCTACCGGTTCGCAAACCGATCAAAATCCCATTGGTCGATCATCTCAAGGCCATTCTACTAACGCTACTAATTGTAGCACACAGACAGAGATTGTATCCAAAGCCATCTTAGGCAATACGCAGTGGTAGTTTAAATACAGTTGTCCTCCTTGTTAGTCTGACTGTCCGCTGATTCAGAATCTTCATGCGCAACGTTGACGTAACGGTCACTTCGTGTTCAATCCGTGTGCACGTACTAGTTTCGAACGCGCGTCACACCAATCCCACCCTGGAGGTAACTTTGAAAACGTGTCAGTGACCTGACCAGCCACTGATCAAGCGCCTGCAGTCACACATGTGTCAGACAATTTTTATTTCAAAATAGCACAGTCTACTATCGCAAAACAGCAATATGTACACCTTTATTCTATATCTGCGGAGAAAGTTACACAGGAAAGAGTTCTTTCGCCAGCAGACTTTAAGAACATACTATGAAACTTTAAGGGACAGCGAATTCCGGAGGATGTTGTTTCACTACTGTACTGCGGTAGAGAAAGCGACAGAGGAGCATGAGCCACTGACCTGGAAATCCCTGACCACAACTCACATTGGAACAATAATTTCTTGGCTATACGATCTGCCCAAAGTACCCAAAGAAGGTTTGCGTTTGAGACCCATTTTATATATACGCAAATCACCATAGTGTGTTCTGGCCAAATGGCTTGCCGGCTTGCTAGAACCTATCAGGTTGGACTTAGCACACGGTACACGTTTCAGTTAATCGACGTAACCCAAGATGTGAATCTAAACAATTGGAGACTGTTCTCATTCTATATCACTTCGCCATTTACGAACGTTTCTCTAGAAGAGACTATTGGCTACCTATTTTTATATGTCGAACGCAACAATAAACATGTGGACATCCCAAAGAATGAATTGAAAGAACTGCTGGTGCTTTGTACTCTCAATGCCTCAGTTTCCGTTTCATAATGCAATCTACCGACTGAGGAATGGTGCAGCAATTAGTTTGCCTCTGGGCTCCCTGTTAGCTGTTGTTTTCATGACCCAGTTGGAAACAAACCAGTTGGCCGTTGTGGTATTTTCGCCTGCTGTTGTCCACACATCACCCGTCTACCCATGCACGCGTGTGTAGTCCTGCGCTTCACCATGGCCCCGAACGATCCAATCGTGTTACCCACACAATCGATTGGGTGACTGCTTGTCTGATATGCCACATCGGTAATATGTCGTTCTCGTGTTCGATCGAGCTACGCGCCGTTGCTGTCACGTCTTCTCATTCTACGCTGAGCTGACTACGTGTCAGAGCTCATAACTGTATTAAATTCGTCAAGGAGTCAGACAGCAACGACCAACTAATTTTTTTTCATGTTGACATACTAAGAAAAGAGGAGATAGTTCAATCATTACCCACATTTATCAATGTATTACCCTAGTTCTTAATCATCTAACCAAAATCCGTGTGATGCTGATGGTTGGTGTCGACCTAAATGAAACGGCCTCTGCATCCTGGATATATTGTTTTTTAAGACGAAGCAGGTTTCTCGAGAATGAAGCATCTCAAGATGGACATCATTTTTGAGCGAGCCGTCCACGCGGATCTCGGTAACGCAACAAGTTGCCTTCACGTGGATAAAATGGTCAAATAAGAGGTTGACTGGAAGTGGAACGACATGGCTCAGTTACCGGGCCACAAAACTGGGATATATCAAGTGACGCCTATCGTTCTGGTGGCATGACTATAAAACGTGAAGTCAGAATCCACAAATGGTTCGATAATTTTGAAAACACAGCATGACTTACCTCAGATTCTATAGAAAAATGTTTAGGTTCTGATCAGTCTTAGTAATTTGCAAATATGTTTCGTCCATAAAGATAACTTTTTACTGTTTATCGTTTGGTGAAAAAACTATCTTGGTGGCACAATCCGTGGGAGAAATATCGTATTTTTGTTTTGCCCATTTGCACTCACCGGCCCATGGTGGTTCTCAGGCCAGCATTGCTTTTCAAGCGTTGGAATGGTTACAGAGATGTGTGAGCTACCAGGTGTTATCGATCATGGGCCGTGGTGGACTAAACACTGGGACGATGGGGCCGAGCGACCTCAATGGAAATGCGTGTCCACCCCCACCCCCTACGCAGAGCCAGCTAATCTAGCCGTGATTTCACCGATGTGTTGCACCTGTTTGCTCAACAGATTCGGTTAGGTGGCGTGCTCTTTGGGTAAGCCGTTAGGTCTGGACTCCGGATCTTGTTGCCAGATCCAAAATTCCCGGACGTACCTATAGGTCACATGTAATTTACCTAAATGGGGGTCAGTTGGTGTCCACAGTCCATCACTGACCTTAGTTTAAGGTTTTTGCGGAAATGACACTTGTTCGTGTAAAACCAACATGATAATAACACTAACGTAGTGGAACAACTAGGGCTGGCTGCAAGTTAATCACTTCAGCTATCTGGCGAAGATTACACTCCAGATTTCGAGAGAGAAACTTGAAGTGACAGACATGACATCTCTTTGGAGAGGTGGATTCGAAAAACTTTTGTTCAGAGCTGCAGCCCGTGGCGGGTTCTTGGAAAAATGGCTTCCCTTCATAGTTCCCATAGAAGATTCACAGGATCGAGAAAAAATGGTCTGCCTAGAACGAAGATGACTCTCGGCGAGTCTCTACGAGGGTTCTTGCACATATTTCTTGTATCATCCCCATACAGCGCCTGTTTAACATCTTTCCTTCATATATTGCTTTCGGTTCCAGACAGGAGAATCGGGAAACAATCACAAGCAGTGTTCTCTTTCATCCGTAACCGAACGAAGGCTGGCCAGTTTGGAGAACCAGCTCAGTTCCTTAGTCGCGTTGCAAATGATGCGATTAAGTCAACCTGGGGATATAGATAAGGTTGCCTCATCACTGAACACAGTCGATCTGGGGAAAGTGGATGAGTGCGACAACCCTGGAGACGTCCAGACGGGGAAGATTCATTTGAACAGCTCTGGCGAAGGTTGCGCAGAGGAAAAACAGCGCCATCGAGCGTGCACCGAGGTAAGAGAAGAGATCCTGTTCGTGTACAACCATTTAAAGGATTTCATTTAGTCCTGTCATTCTGAACACTCTTCAGACAGGGCCTACCATTTTCTCCATAATTCACTTCATCCTATATAATTTTGCAGAACTGTGAGTTTATCATGTCTACTGTTTAGTTGACAGGTGTGGGCATTACTCACAAACGAGTGTGGTTGAGCGTTTGTATATGATAATCCAGTCATACCTAATATGAGGTCAGCACAATAACCAAAGTTCTAATTCCGTACGTGGCGAGGATACGCACTACTGACGAGTTCCAACAAGAGCGACATTCGGGTGTATTGTATTGTATGGGAATGTGACAGCTGCAATCAGTTATGAGTAATGTTCGATTCATAATTAGGGAAAATCCAGTTCTCTCAGAGTATTGAGATTGTCATGTTGTTAATTGACAAGTTACATTTGGCTTTACTTCTTACGCATACAAATTATTTCGTCACATATACTGACACTTAACTAATGCCAACTGGAAAAGGGCTACTAATATAATCGCAAAGAAGAACTTTAACAAATGTGATCAGTGCCTTACCGGATGAACGACGGCTTGTGTTCCGCTTTGTTATTAGAGCAAGACAGTTTTCAGCTTCATTATACTTTGTATTGTGGAATATTCATCACGTTGATAGCTCCTCACTTGAAAAGACGGTCACGTCTTAGAACATACATGAGGTTTAGCTTTCTTATTTAGGACATCTGATGGCTCTCATCGCCACCGCCTTTGATGCCAGACTACGTTCGGTGAACCGTTCATTGCGAAAGTCAGAATCACGACCTCAGCGTTGATAGATATCGTCTGTATCTCATGGTTCTTGAGAACATACTGGTCCTTGGACGATTACGTAAAGTTATTGTTAGCTTCGCATAGCTACGGATCCTGGTGCTTCTTTGTTTTCCACCTAAATTCCAGTCCATTATCAAACAACGCTTCACAACACTACGTTCGTAGTAATGAATTGAGGCCTGTTCGATGTACATTCGTAAGTCACCTGATCACTTTCCCACCAGTCCTAATGTAACGACAGATCGACGTTTAGATGATTTTCTTATTTGGCCGTTCCATTTAATAACCAGATGGGTGCGTATTTGTAGGATGGCCGACCTCCACCGCCTTGTCCAGATGCTCCAACGCATGTATTTCCTGTCATGTGGTATCTTCCTTAACCCATACAGATAAGCTGAACTGATAAGCTGAACTGGTTAAAAATTCATAACAACAATCTGAAACCGGTGAATTCGTTACTCGAAACCCCACATCATCAATTGCCAGACACCTCATGTTAACAGGTCACCTGGTTGACTCACTTAGATCATTCGAAATATTGTTACGTCAACAGAACCCGAAGCTACTGGCCTCTAACGAAGTCATGTTGATCAGACCTCAGCAACCGGCGCTATGTGCACAAAAATGGTTGAAACAACACATAGGGTTGCCATGGTGGTGATGGCGTAATAGCTGATGCGACGTATCCATACCCTGTCTATCTTCTTTTTGTGTGTCATATATATATATATATATATATATATATATATATATATGACACACAAAAAGAAGATAGACAGGGTATGGATACGTCGCATCAGCTATTTTGTGACTGATGAGAGTGAACGAAACGTCAACATATCGCAACGTATGTTTTCTTTCTGCATTGATGAAAGCATACGTCAGAAGAGAATAATGGTGGGTGCGAGCGGATATGCACCCCATTCGCTTCGCGTCGTGGCCTAGGTAACCAAAACGAACACGGCGACTTCCACCAGTCGGTGTTTCCGCGCCATGTGAACGCACCCGACAAACTGATCAGTCGGTCAATGTTTAGCCCGCAATAGGCGACATGTACCATAAAAGATTGTTGATCTTTTACATACTCACATTTTCAGCAAATGGAGGACTTAGTATGCTTGAATTGCAAAATATCAATGGTAAAAATCACGAGCTTCTTGGAGATACTAACGAATGGCCACAATTGGTGTCATCTGAAAAAGTCCATCGATCCAGTTTCATGGTTAATTCGAAAATAAGAAAGCTAGGTTTGATCGGAAGTCGAGCTAAGTGAGGGTGAAGAGCGAGACGAGTTCGAGTGAATAAAGATTTGCACATGGATCTGATGAAAGTTGTAGAGCGTTTCGAAAAAAGGCGGAATTTTTTCACTGAACCTTTCGTACATCGTGCAGTGATGGAGACCAATGTAATCAACAGATTGTTTGCGATGAATATTACTTGCCTAGTCTAGCTCAGCAGTGTGGTGGAAATAACTTTCTGGGCGTACAGCTGTCCGGAAAACCGGATTGCTCGAGTCAATGAGTCACCCAAACTCGGAGGCGGTGGCGACGACCTCGTTTAGTACAATACCCGAACACGTGGTTGTTTGTGTCTCAGAGAGCGATGGCTGCGTCAGGCCAGATGGACCGATCAATGTGAGCAAGTCCATGCACGTGCAAGTCGTCAATCCGATCAGTGTGGGGAACGGCTCGAATGAGTGGGCGAGAAACCATGTGAGCAAGGTTTGACGCGCGCAAAGCATGACTGAGTGAACGACGCTTACAGGAGGGTAATAGGCATGTTGGATCATAGGTCATCGATCAAAAATACTTCCAGTTTTATCTGAGAATGCGCGCTGACAAAGACCGGTAATAACATTTTACAGTAAACCACCCTCCTGTAGTAGACGAATGTTTATCTAATAATAACACGTGGCTTTAGCTTGTATAACTTCTTGTGGCTTCACAGCCCGTTTCAGTTCTCAAAAATAATGAGTATTTCCGTGAGACTTTCAGAGGAGAGAATGCGAGTGAGAATCAGGTCGCCTCGAATTCCCACCTGAAGTTTGTACCTAAAATTTTAACAGCTTAGTACTATTTTCGCAACAGTTGAGTGAACCCACTCCAACCCATTTGTATCCTTTCAAGAACAGTAATTACCATTGAGTTAACATGTCCCAACAAAAATCGGACATAGAACCCTGTAATGTGTATGGAGGGCTTTCTTGTCTATAGGGGTAATGTCTGTTTTATCATGCATGTTAATTTTTTAATTTCTCCACAGATGCTGATTTTACCCGTGTTTGGGATATTCTCAAACAAGTGCCTCGTCTAAATTCATTCCATTCAACGTTCTACATACGCGCAACTTAGACTGAGCCTGTTACGAGAAACGTGGTTACATAGAGAACATTGGAAGATACCAGTGTTGCAGTTGAAGGTATTATAAATCATCCAAATCTTGTGGCCAGTCACTGAAGTCGCAGAACTCATTTTGTAACTTGTATAAATGACGATTAGTACATTGCTGATAGGGTATTCGAGTACAATTTCATGTATATGAACTGCAGATGCTTTACATATAAACCATGGTTTGTAACACAACATTGCTCAATCCTGCTACACACTACCTACATGACACCTAACTGTATATCATACTTGAGCTAGATAAGTTTGCTAGCTTTCTGACAATCGCACACATCAATATATGAAACCAAAAATTTTACATTTTTCTTGGGGAATTCTATCGTCCTGTTATCGTTTTGACCACCACCGTTTGGTATACATAACAGTATAAATTTTCCCACAAGGGTGGAAGTTAAGTTTGACACTGGTTTCCAATAATCTTCAGATGTTTGTAGTTTGCCAGCTTGTAGCATTGAAACGCTCAGACCACGCGCTTATCAAGACTTGCCCATTAGTTCACAGCAACGTGAACCATTAAACGTCGACCAAATGTGATGGTCATAAAGTATGACATTTTTCGTGTACAACAAAGAACGCACAGCAACCAAAATGGATGATGACCATTCTTACATTGGGATCACGTGACATTTTGCTTCAACTCCTGTTCCGACATTTGTTGTCTCCACATTCATGTTGTTCCATAACCTTCTTGAGACAGGAAAAGTGGAGTGAAAGAAAGAAAATGTTTACAGACTGATGAACTGTGTATTTGGTAAGATTATCACAATTAATTAGTCAAACTAAATCGACTAAACTCTTTATACACTGGATCACTTCTGGATGGCAGGGACTGCCAGAATGAACAGAAAGTTGGGTTAACATTATTTTCTAACCCTGGTCAATTCATTTCAACATTTATACATTCTTGGATACTCCCTCATTTATATAATAATGTTGCCATTCTTAAACAGGTCCACGAAGTTTCTGGTCCAATATAGCGGCATCACACGCACGCACTATCAGCGTTATTAATGAATTACATTTTGCTGACAGACTCCTTTGTGAACCACGTCCTACTGCAGTTCGAGATTTACCAAAATCACTATCTGATCCTGTTACACGATCCGTCCATGAGCTCCTGCACACTGCTTTCCAAACGTACAATTTATCGGAGATCGTGTATCCACTAAAAAGTTCTATTTGAGCCCTGACCCATTTCCCTAGAGATCAATTATTGAATGGGTGTATACCAAGATGAACACTCTTGTTAGCATAACTGTACACTATTAAATTCATAATACTGTGGTTCCAATCTTATGCTGGTCATTAGTAGAACTCTGGGTATGCGATGTTACTGATAGCTGGGCGTCTACCCCTCAGGATAGGTATAACAAATTTTTGAGTTGGTTTGACTTTATCAAAGTTTTATGCAGAATGAACCAAACTAGACCACATTTTACTACTGATTCGGAATGATCTGAACGTGGCACAAGGGTGAACCACAAAAAGCTTTTCGATTTTGTGTTTACCTTAACTCGTAAGAACTTGATGAGTGACAAGAGCAATAAGGTGAATGAGGGTCATGCAAACAACCGCCTTCTCTTTACAGGTGGTGTTGAGTGAGATATAATGAGTTTTAGGAGTTAAACACATTCCTTTTGGAGACTTCCTGTTTTCTAGTAGTTCAGTGAAGCTGCGACCCATCTGGTAGCATAGTTAGAGTGAAGTGTCTAGCTTTGATCAGTGATCTATGCTCAAACCCACTTGTTGCCGCCCTGTTAGCGTCATTCACTTAGTCGTGCTTCGCGCGCGTCAACCCCGCGCCCTCAAGGTTTCTCGCCTATTTATTCGAGCCTTTTTCCCTGACTGATCGTACTGACAGTTCGCACGTGCATGGGCTTGTTCAGATCGATCGATTCAGCTCACATGACGGGGCCATCGTTGTCTGGGCCACAAGCAGCCGCGCGTTCGGGCGTTATGCTGAACGAGGTCGTCGCCATCGCCTCCGAGTTTAGGTGGCACACCGACTCGACCAACCCGATTTTCTCGACAGCTGTACGCCCAGGTGTCTATTTTCACCATGCTGCCTAGCTAGACGGGCTATTCATCTAACAAGTGAAGGGGGATGCTTTTTTTGGGTGTGTGTGTGTGTGGGGATCCATATGGTATCTTGCGGGCATCAGTCACCTAGGTTATGACGCGAGTAAAGTACTGACCACCTTAGTTTAGCACTGCGGTTCTCTTCTGAAACATATTTTGACCCACCTGTTGGTTACACACGTTTATTGTGCTTTACCCTGTACTGGAGCATTCATGGTGGTTGTGACTGAAGTACGCTGCCATTTGATCGGTATTCAGTGTTCGTATCACTCTGCCACCTTGATTTCCGTCGGCTTGTTCGGATATACTTATGTAGCTTGCTCATCTGCTATTCTACCGATGCGGGCTTGTTTGGTTATCAACCAATGTAACTTTACCATTTCTCTCCATGATCCCTATTTATGTTCTCTTCGGCGAAGGCGGCGTCTAGGAGACTTGTGGCGGATCATGGAGGTGCTACCGGTAAGCTGATTCTGTCCCAGTTTCTTTGGCCCACGAATTGTATGCTTATATGAATTTGCAGTCAAATTTCGTTTCGGTCATTCTTTCGTCTATTGTTAATCGGAGTTGTGTTTGTCATATGCCGCCGGTCAACATTAGCTGTTTCTTGGCCACAAATGTGTGTTCAACTTGGGTGACCAATCTGCATTTTCAGGTACGCTTACACACATTCTGTTAGGCTGATCGAGCGTGTGCACATACAGTCAGCGTTCTACTGAACTACAGATATCAGAGACAGGACAGAGTCCACGGAAAACTGTCAAGCGCATTTCACACGATATATTGTCGACTTTCCCCACTGGTCATTTTTGTCGTACACGAATTAATGACGTCTTGCCTGTCAAGCAAGTAGTCGACAAAAGGTAGCGTAGTTTGGCAATTTTGTTAACGCATAGATACTGCTAGGTCATATTTTTCATTCTACACAGTCCTTTAGGATGGCTTAGCAACATAAAATGGGGTGTGTGGTTCCAAAACTGTGGTAGTAATGTTGTTATTAGTTTGCACTCGAGCGATGCACGGCATTTAAATGTTCCCGGCGTGGACCTCCTACTTGATGGAAGGCTGACTGATCTTGATGATGCTGACGATAAGGTGTTGCTGTTTGAAAACTTTCAAGCGGGACAAGTGACGCTAAACGCAATTTCGCGTTCTGCTAAGTACTTCGGAATGCGCTTTGCAGCCTCAAAGTGCAAAGTTCTTCTGCAAGATTGCTGTGATTATGTAGAGTTAAAGTTAGCTAATGGTATCGTGGAGGTTGTTGACCGGTTTGTATATCTGGGAAGCTGCATCAGCGGCGGCGGCGACGGAGGTGTAGGGGATGAAATAGAGGCGCGTATTTCCAAGGATAGGGTGGTATTTGTCAGTCTCGGACACCTTTGACGATAGAAGGGGTTTTCCTGTAAAACCTAAAGGTCGTGTATATCAGACAACAGTGAGGGCTGTATTACTTTACGGCAGCGAAACCTGGCCTATCAGAGTAGAGGACGTGGACGGTCTTCAGATATTTGACCACCGATGTCTGCGTTCAATCACTCGTATTGGGTGACATCAACGAGGAGGTTAGGAAGCGGTTGTTTGCCACTGATTGTCAAACGAGTTCCTTTATTCAGTCACTACATTTGCACAGACTTAGATGGTTAGATCGTGTACTAAGGATGCCAGCTTATCGTTTGCCACACCTAGCACTGTTTGCCGACGCTGTGGCTGACTGGCGCAAGGTGCGAGGTGGACAGGCGATGACCTGTCGTAGACAAATGAGATCATTCACGAAGGGGTTGGTCACTGTAGATCGGGTTCGTTTCCCGGGTTGGAGCCCTCGCGACTCACTGAGTCGGTAAATTGAGACGTTAAATAAGATGACAGCTAGCCGAGCTCATTGGCGTGAATGTCGTTGTTTGGCAGAGTTGTCTGTGAAGTGAGTACATTCAATGGCGCGTGTCAGTGGAAGCTTTACTGAAGCTGTCTTGCTGATGACACCTTGCTTTCACTTACAGCTTGGTTGTTTGTTTGCAAGGTGTAGGTGCCTTGATGTTGTATGTTTGAATATATACAAGGCTATTTTTAGTGGTTAGGTCTCCTACCCTTTCCTTTTTTCTCTTCCTGTACAGGGTTTGTTTCTACTTAGTGGTTGTGTGGTAGTTAAGCATTAGTGTGAACCACTGACGTATTGCTGTCTATGATGACGATGATGATGCATAATAACGTCCAAATGTTTTTACCCGGTATGCATGTTTATAATGCCGGAGCACAGTTGGTGGCAGTGTTGGGAATGAAATCGTTGCTCGCATTTCTAAAGCCAAAGCGACTCTCGCTAACGTACAACATCACTGGTGCCAAAACCATATTTCATTTAAACAATACATTACAATTTGTTGGTTAAAAACATGTCGAGACCAACGTTTGAACTCGAATGTTCCACGACCGATTACTATCATATCTGAACTCTCTTTTCATATGAATACAGCCGGGGCTGTTTTGTCTTATTGCTATCATCCTTGGTCGTTAAACCTGAGGATGTTATCGTACTTAGATGTTTGATCATCGAGGCCTGCATTCAGCGCACACATTGGATGGGGTCAGAGTGTAAATTTTAAAGTGTGGGTGGCCAGGTCATACGGTAAATGCCAACTCACCCTTAATTGCGTTTTAACCGGCCGGCTCATTGGCACGGAATACTAGGAGGTCAATGAATGCCTTCGTTTTGGAAACTGGTTGTGTTCATTGGCTAGATAATAACCATATAACGTGCTTGGGTCCTTTTGATCCGCATGGTCTTCTGCTGGTGATGTTGAAGATTTTGAATGCTGTTCGCGTTTGGTGACGTAGATGTTTTTCCCATTAAGCAGCTCCATATTCTGAACTAACACATTGCGATCTGCCAAGACTGTCGCAGATGCCGATTAACACATTTACAGGTACCTAGATATCGACTAGTGATTATTCGTCTAGGTAACTTTAGCTGTTTAAAAATTATACCTTTCAGTGTTTACCACCACAAATGAGTATAGACGAATACTTGGCCAAAGCACGAATCTTCTGGAATGTTAATTTCAAAATGTATCGTTTTTTTGTCGACTTGAATTGTCATTTTTCTGCACGAGTCCGATGATTGTTTGGTGTTCCACAACTGTACTCTACCGGCCAAATTTGGTCTCTTCTGTTCGTGCAGTCTGAATTTATTTTGTAAGACGTAAGTTTTTTTTGCTGTCATTGGTGACGGCAGTACTATATAGTAAATGTTATTAAAAGGTCTCGTCAGCTCTAAGTTTTTGTCAGTCTTGCTGGGAACAGTACGGCTACTTGTCAGTTTTCTGTCGGTTGTTGTGAACGAAATCAAACGGGCTATTGATCTTTTTAGAATGAACCACTGGATTTATGTAAGATGCAAGGTCATTTCAACCGATCTTGTCATTCCTGTTGTGTAGACTGTGGTGGCTATGCATGCGTGTATTCCAAGTAACAGAAACGAGGACAATTCGTTGATCACGGTCAGTTTAGGGAACATAAGTGTGTACAGACTAGTCAGGTTTCGATCAGGTCATCTGAAGGCTTGGATCAGATCAGCAGTTATCAGTATGGATGATGTCGACCTCATAACTGTGGAAGGTATTTTAAAGTCGTCAGGTAGTTTAAAATAACACTTCTTAAAAAGTTATTTACGTTGCCAAGATGATGACAAATTGATACTGTCAAATATAAATAGGGCTGACAGGGTGTCATGCGCTTAGTCACGCACATCAACAGTGTGTTAGGTTAACTGTCGTGCATCTATACGCATGGATAAGGCTTTTAGCAGTATATCGCCGGCGAATGCTTTGTGTGCCCTTCTCGTAATTATTTCGTTACTACTGGTAGGAAATTTCACACATGAAGAGAAAAAAATTGTTAGCTTCTTCAGAATTCTATGGTGATAGAAGCATTTGATTGAAAGTTGACTACCTAGGACAGACTTCGTTTATGTTCCTAACCACACCGAGGTATTATTAACCATTTATCCAATCACATTGTCCCTTCTTTAATCTTGGATCAATAACATTTCATATAATTGTACCAGCTACAGAGGAGAATTTATCTAAAACATTCTGTCTGCTGAAACTTTGTTTTTCAAATTGTTAAGTCGTACATACAATTGGTCAGTTTGTTGTCTTCATTCATACACGTACAAAACGTATCAACAGCTTACTGTTTGCAAAACGTTGTGAGTTGAATGGATGTTTCGACTTTTTTTAAATCTGGTGTAATATATGGACGGTCGCGGACACTAAGCGACGTTTCATGGCCTCTCTATCAATTTGTCGATAAGTTTTACCGTTAATTAAAAGTCCCTAGTTTAGTGGTGTAAACGTTTGCGAGGTTTGTGTGAAGGTAGTCCCAGCGAGATGCGTGATGTTGCATAATACTTTATTATGATGATCACTTCATTTATCATAAAGTTATTAAAATTTGCTTACAGATAAAAATGTTCTATTATTCAATTTATTAACTGGATTCTCTTTAGAAAATCCACACTACTACATCCTACTACTCATCAATAATCAAAATCCACAATGATTGCCGTATGTTTCAAGCTAGTTGCGTTTTATTGATACATGACAATTACTGCAGCTCGATGGACCAGATTACGATGGGATAAAATGACCGTGAATAGTAACGATCTCAAAGACATGTCGAGTTCGTGAACTTTTTGGCAACTCATACATTTTCGATTCTCTTTATATGACTTCTTAACAGTTTCTCTTATCAGTCAGCTTATTCATCAGTGACTTCAAACGTTTAAACCTGGCGCACGGCACGAGTAGTTTTACAGTTGGGTAAGAACATACTTATTCCTCAGAATTATGAATTTTCCCGGTCCTCGGTCGATGAATGCAATTACTCCATATTACACAATGTTCTAAGGTCCTTATTCATATCAACCAACTGAGGGAAGTGGACAGTTGTTTCGTCGCCCCGTGCTTGAACTAGTTGATTCCATAAGCATCCAGCCCAACACGTGCACGTTCCACAAGCCTCATTTGGTTTGATAGCTCTGTGGACATGATCCAACGAGCGTAGGGTATCTGTTTAACAAGCGGGCCTGGTTCTGAACGGGTGCATGACGTCAGGGGAACATCTAGGCTGTTGGTATTTGATTACAATGTTCTTTTTGTCTGAACGACTTGATTAACCTCTGGTAACTTTTTTACTGTCCATGCACTTTCCAAATGTGTGATGATCATTGAATGTAGAAAACAATTAAATGTGAAAAGTTCAGGCCTTGATTGAATCCGAATCAACGACGGAACGCCTAGACGCTGCGGGCATTGCACCATATGTATTGCGAAACTTCGTAGCTAAGCAATGTGAACTAAGTTGCTCTTCTTTCAGTTACGGCATAAGCTTTCTTCACAAATTGACAGTAGGGCTTTGGATCCCTGCCAAACTGTTATGTTTGTCGTTTCGAGCCGTCTGCGTTAAGTCCCATTGCGAACGCTGTGATGATGTCCGATGCTGATTGTTGGCTTGAACCGACACAATATCTTGTAAATCAGTACCCACCACTACTCACCAATAGTCATTCGAGATGACGGTCAAATGATAAGGTGCATAGGTTGTGTTAGGAGGCAAATTCACTAAAACAATCTAGTCAGGACATTGGTGACGGCTGATGAAATCAGTCATCATTGCAAACCAGTCAGGCCTTCGGTGACGGCTAACGAAATCAGACATCAACGCGAAGCACTGAGGGTCACGTTGGACCAACTAGCAGGAGACGTAAGAGTGCGCGTGGGTGTCACGCTAGCCCGGGAAACTAGCGCCTATGGAATTGGCCATACTTGGCCACTTGGTGTGGTGGACTGTCAGGCAGGTGGTGCGAGCATTCCAACTCTCGGTGGAATACCTCAACACAGGGGAAGGTGCGTTCAAAAACCCACTGCGAGTGGATGGAGGACGGCGTGGGCGACCGGATGAGTCATCGCTCGACCGGATCGGACCAACGGGGGAGACGTGGCAG
>LUCH01002796.1:18494-34202 GCA_013368495.1 Paragonimus heterotremus | reverse complement strand
TTGTGGACTGGAATTGTGATTCAAAATCGCGGGCGCACGTGTGGCATTCTAACTAGCGAGTTGGACAATAAAGATTGTGCTTTACTGAACGCCTTTTCGCTACATTGGTAGCGAAGTGGCCTAAACAAGCGGACAGTGATTCAACAGGTAAATTGCCATATTCGACCACTACTTCATGATATATATTTACAGGCATTTCATTCATTTGTCGAACTGGTGTTTGGCAATACAGCATGTTTTTCCGCAATCGTGTTCTTCTTGTCTCAGCTCAAGTGGACTGGGTGAAGCCGCATAGCAGGGACCCAGGTCTAGCAGTCAAGCCGTATTAGAACGTTTGGCAAAGAAAAAGCACGTTATATCTGATTGGTGCACTCAAAAAAAAACGACAACCTCTCATAGCCAGTTAACACGCGTGAAACGACTAACAAACCGAACAACACTGTGGGGCTAAGAATCAACATTATGGACACAAGACGAATATTACGCCATCGAACGAGATCACATAAACTATCGTTCAATGAAGATAGGCGAACGGGTCGACCAGTGGATTAAAGGGTTCATTGTGAACATAATTCTCCTTTGTACTGTAGTGGATTTTGATCGGGTGTCCTGTCTTGGTTTTGAGTTCACGGAAGCCCACACAGCACACTCTATATCTTCTACTTTCTGAATTCAGATAACTTATTCTGGATTAACTTACTTATATGTATTTGAAACCATGTCGGCCGTTTATTTCTTTAAAACCGCAGTGTATTTTCGGGTATCCTGTTTCATTTTTGCTTTTACTCATTTCAGTTATCCGTCCCCTGTATGCAAAACCATATTACTTTTGTCTTCACATCAGCTACCTTACGACTTTCCATCTTAAATAACTTTGTAAACAACGGATATGCTTAGTATTAGTTTCAAACGTTCTGAACGTTATAAACCAAAATACTACTTTTAACTACTCGTGTTATTCCCTTGCTAAAAACATTCGTCAGAAAAATGCCCACAGGTACGATGCGTATGTTCAACGGACTGCACAGGTAATGTGACCTTGTTCAATTAAACAGTAATATCAAAAAATAATAGAGATTAAGTTGGTCAGCGTGAATTGCAGTCACACAGTCGACTGTGGAACTGTCCATTCGAAATAACAATCTTCTATCGATATTACTCATTTTGTCTTTAGTAGAGTTGTTATCTGGTAGTCAAAAACTATAATTCTTCAGTGATTGCTTATCTGAAAATGTATACTACTTTTGTTCCACAGATAATCTGATGTTTGATTGTCACACAGCGCTGCCAATAGGCACTTAGGCTTAATCCAAGTGGCAGTGTCATTAGATCTGGTTTCCATTTCAATTGGTTGTACAAATGTTCAAACAGATTCTCAAAATGGGTGTCACAAACAATTGCTGGTAGAATGCAGAATCTCGGGTCTGCCTGGATTGGTTCAATGTCAGTCGTATTCATCCAACTCGCTGATAAAATTCTGACATGTTAACCTAACGTTGAAACGATGGATGATATCGTGTTTTGCTCAAACAGCGACAGTTTCAATTTGTTGACAGCGAACTCTGATTTTCTTTAGTACTGAAGAAGTGAGGTTTGTAAACTTTGCGTGGAATCTGTGACGTTTGTTTTTTTTTACACTGCAACTGTGATCCTTTAGGTTTACTATTTTTTGCTTGTATCAGTTCACAGACAAGATGAAACCAAACAACTTCCGGTGAGTCATAAACAACCACAGTCCTCACCGAACGCGTCCAGAACGCCGACTAACCCCAGAGCGGAATTGGATGTTCCCAGATCACATCAGCTGTTCAGCGTCGAGGAACATCCTCCTGGTGCACCCAAAAAACCCCAAGCCAGCCGGACCACAACACCAAAGCAATCATCCGCTGCTCATCCTAAGTAAGTTAAAACTGAACTTTGGCCACACAATTTACAATTGGTGAACACTAAGCTATAGTACGCTGTTCGGTGGTCTCAGCGAATTCACCCGAACCTGTGGTGTAAATTACTTTCATTTATGACAGAGTTTTCTCAACCACTGAATCTCAGAAATTGACCACCGAATTTCCCTCTCTCTCTCTCTCCGAAGGATCTTATTATCCACACCCGTTTGTCGACGCTCGATCGAAGCATCGCACTATCGACTTTCGTAAAGTGTCTGTTGCGATACCGCTCACAGTCTGGCAGTAATCAGAATATACGTAGGTGTACATCAAGCGTGCATCACGTTCTGTAGGTTCGACTATCGATAACAATAACGATGAGTTCTGAATTAAGCACCACTCGTATCTGATCGCGACCTTCTAATTCAGGTAGACTTTCCAGCCTGACATTCTCCTAAAGAGGCACCAGGCTCAGTTTTCAAATTTGTCAGAACTCGCTAGTAGTGTATATTCTTGTCACAGTCTGGATTTGAACTGCGGTGCATAACTTCGTGAGGCAACTGTGTTAAATACTGTATCTTTGTTCTCACATTAAGCTCAGTTGATATATTGCATCTAAACGCGCAGCCACGTTCGATTACAGTTCGGTTGTTTGTTTGTAAAGTGTAGACGCCTTGATATTGTATGTTTGAATATAGACGTAGTTATTTTCAGTAGTTAGGTCCATTGCCTTTCCCTTCTTTTTTACTTTCTTCTCATATAGGTTTTCTTTTTTTATTTTCGTTGTTGTGTAGCAGTTAAGCATCAGTGTGAACCACTGATGTATTGCTGTCTATGATGATGATGATGTTCGATTATGAGTAATGCTCAGATTGCCCGACTACCTTAAAAAGAGATAGTAACTATCTGATTTACTACGATCGATGATCCTACTATTATGGTTGGAATTACCGAATCCACTGCAAGTGAATTCTAATAAGTTCCGAACTCGTATCTAGTGGTTTATTTTGAATGGGGCTGACTGTAGAGTCTATTTTAATGTGAATGATGCAGTGAAGTGTGCGTGTTGTTCAACATTTATCAACCAACTGCTCGATTGTTTACCAGCAAGTAGTAAGTAGCCTCTGTAAGAATGGTCGAGGATTAGCGGCTGGATAGCTTTGGTTAGAAAATTTCAGTTAGCCGATGACGTGTCTGACCTCACCCAAACTAGCTACTTGTTTTTGTCCGTTTCGCCCGGACAACTCTGTTTCATATAAATTGTTGTGTAATTAGCCTGGTGATGAATAACCCGTAACGTGCTTGTTCGCTACACTATTGTTTTCTGATGACTACTCTGGGAATTTTTAACCATTTAGCTAACAGTGTTGGTGGTCACATAGTTGCTAACCTTCTGAACGGCACGTATTAACAATTTCGAATTGACTTGGCAAGATCTTCATAATCCATGATTGTACCATTTTCCGATCAACTGCTGACGGTGCAGTAGACATCATGTCTGCATGAACAATGCTTTGACTAATCTGTGCCTGATGAATGTGATTTTCTATTACTAATTATGAATTCCGATCGAACTTTTTCGCTCATAACGCCTCGCATCTGCTTGGCGAGTGATCTCAATAAATATTATGCCTTATTGTGCTAATCGACCTACAAAAGAGATAAAAACCTAGTTAACAATTTGAGGTGGTTTTCGTTTGCGCTTTAGGTCTCGCGATCACTCATTCTATTTACTGTCTTGTCTAGAAAGGATTAAAGGCAAAGAGGATATAATAACAGCGGTTTCTGTTCAAAAAATGAAAACGCGCCTGATTTATTTTACAAACAAGATTTTCTAAAAAGAAACTACTTTGTGCCAATGACAGCCACAAACGAATAACACTAGTTGATCATGAAGTCCCATATCTTCCATCACAAAGCGTTTGTCGATCACAGGATAGAAACTAGTACCAAAACCCTGTTTAACCCTCTGATAAATACGCATTGTTTGCTCATTATGGCCCAGTGAGATGTGGTATCGATTCAGCATCATCAATGAAGACGCTGTACACTCAAAAACGATTGAATGTCGTACTCTGTTCAGCTTGGGTTCACTTATGTGCATCGATGTACCGATTACTAGATCGGCACTTTTTCATTCTCACTTGCGAACTGTTGCTTCTTTGCTACTCACAGGTCTACAGCTGGACAACTTGAACGAGCCGAATTCACATCTTCTCCCCCATCTTATTCAAATAAGAGTATAGTTCGTTTGATTACATACTCAGCCAACTCTCGTGAAAACCGTAAATGTCAAATTACTGCTTATTTCCACCTCCTGCGAAAACTGTTTGACCAGTTATTTTTAATTGCTTTAGCCATGGGAAACCAGCTTTCCCACGGCGGCCCAGCTCAACTCCGGTGGTCGGTTGTGAAAGTGCACGTCTGAGCTCTCCGGGGTCGTCGGGGTTGGATTCACAGACGACAGCAAAACCGCTGACACGGAAAAGTCCGGGTTCACTGAAGAAGATGGATGGAAATGAACCGAAAGTCTGCAAGCCAAATTCCTGTTTGCCCTCCGAGGATGTGGCTGGGAAAACCCTTGGTGTGAGTCTTTATGGTGTAGTCGTTAAGTGTATTTTCGATTTCGTTACGACCTAGAGGAACCGCCACCAACTCTAGTTTCCTCCTGAGTTACGACTGTGAATTCGATGTTCCCAGTTGTCTGCTAATATACCGGTCATTCTGTTTGAAGATATTATTTGACTACACAAAACGCTGTCTTTTCCGAGATTGCATGTGAATCTGGATAGGCGTGTGTCTCGGTACACTTTTATTACGCGCTATTTTTCCGTCATAGCCCCCATTGGTTGTTTCTGCGTCCTTCAGTTGAAAATAATGGGCAAACTACCATTCTTTCGAGCTGACCAAATATTTTGATCGTTCACAATTCGTCCTTTTAACATTATATTGTATGTGTTTTTAGCAAGTCCTGAAGGAGCTGGATGTGGAGCGTGCTCAACGACAACAAACAGAGCAACTGTGTCGCGATCTGACTCAACGCATACTTCGTTTGGAAGCATCTGGTGAGTTCGGCTTCATTTTTCTCGTAAAACTCTGTCGCCTTTTCGTGTTTTAGTCAGTCTGGTGGACAGAGTTTTCCTCCAACAAACGGCCTTTGAATTTTCTCTCAACTATTGCTATAAGTTATTCTACACATACACTCCACACTTTACACGATTACAGAGGTTTCCTTTGTAGAGGTAGCGTTTTTCTGTTACTCTCAACCGGTTTCTCTCTTGTTTTCAATTGACTGATGACGTCTTACTTTTACCCATGGTTTGGTTGTGTTTTCAAGGTTGAGCCATCCTGATGTTGAATGTCTGAGTATATAAGTAGTCTTTTTAGTAGTTGGTTCCCTTTTTTCTGAGTCACGGTTGGCTGTTTTCTTCCTGGCTTTATGATAGTTAAGTGTCAACAAGAACCATTGATTTATTGCTGTCTTTAATGATGATGTTTTGCCACATCAAATCAAGATATTGTGATAAAATTTCGAACTGGTGGTCTGTATTGGTTGTATCCGGATTTTTTAATTATTTCATATCTCTGAAGTGATGATTGGCTGACGTTAACTGTCGAGTATACCACTGGTTCATACTAATATTCACTGTTATTTAACTAAGATATAAATAACACACTCTAGCTTGAAGAGGATGAAGGAAAAAGAAGTAGAACATATTTTCTCTGACTCTTATGTCTAAATTCAAGCAGGCAACCTTAAGATGCCTACACCTGGCAAACATGCAACAGTGTCGCAAATTGAGGATGAGACTGTATGAGAAATTCAGTCTCTTCTTGTCTGCAACGAATCCATTTCATGTATCATAATTACTTCATAGACAGCTCAGTTGAACTACAAGAACCATCATGCCCCTGAATCACATCAGTTACCGTAGCCCTTAATGTTTGCAGTCCGAGGCCGCTTTGGTCAAGAAGACCTCAATCTGAGAAACGACCGAAATCGGCGTTTTCTTCTTTACTGGTGAGTGTCCTTATTCCTCCTTACTTGGTCATCGATTACTCATCTTTCGTCAGTGAACTGGGTGGCTCGTCAAAGAATACAGGACGTAGTAAACGATGGATTAGTGTTCTTAGTAATGGTTTAATCACATCAACCTATGATTTGTCAGTCTTTGTGGATGAACTTAGTTGATCCTTAAAGTCAAAACTCAGTCTTCTAATTTTCAGATCAGTTGCCCGCTGCTCTTGTTCATTACTTGCGGCTGGTCTCAAATTTTGACGGCCAAAGACTTCATTGTTCTGTTCATCCTCAGCGTTCAGCGGCTATGTTGTCCCTGGTTTGCATAACATTACTCTGGTCATGGAAATAAAGCATTGCTTCCAATTATCACCTCCGTGTAATTTAAGATACAGTTTCCTACATATACGGAGTGGTCAGTAACCTCAAGAGCCCATCCTAAATAACTATGATTGAGCGTGTGTACATAGATACAAATAGAGTGGATTATGATATAATTATATTTGGTATTTACTAACGAGGTAGAAAGAAATGTAGTTAAATAAGCTGTCTGGAGA
Organism: Paragonimus heterotremus; assembly: GCA_013368495.1. Taxonomy (NCBI): domain Eukaryota; kingdom Metazoa; phylum Platyhelminthes; class Trematoda; order Plagiorchiida; family Troglotrematidae; genus Paragonimus; species Paragonimus heterotremus. Next base: position 27,744 of record LUCH01002796.1, on the reverse strand, counting down.
GCGGACACTACTGATACTTGCTGGCTGTTTGTCGCACACTTAGGTTCGCTTAAGCAGTTCCAGCTGAAGTCTGTCACTAAAAAATCGTATCTGCAAGACAGAAACAGATTTTCCCTTGAGCTCTTGTTCTGTGCCATTAGCTCAGTTGTCTGACTCATATGATGGTGAGAAGGCTAGCCGAGCTCTGGCACTTATCAAGGCCCACTTGACTTTTCTTTCTGATTACTGTTACGCACTACAAATACATCCAAAATCACATTGTTTCCTACTGATTAAAAACTCTACTTATTGCACAAAACTTATGTACTTTAATCTTTCATTCATAACAGGCCATAAGCTGTTGTAATTGGATCGTTGCTTGCCGCAGCGGTGACGTGGAATATTCGAGTGCAGTTACCACTCATCTGTCAAACAGCATACTTGACTGAATTATTGTAGACTGTGACCAGCTGGCCGTTTATCCGAGACGTTTGGAGATATGCGTTGCTGTATTGTTCATGAGATCATCTTACCTGAACGCTCACAAGCATTATATACCCTTTCTTTCAACGGCAACCAAATGTCATTCTCACTCCACAACTGATACAGGTTCGCAAAAGCATCACATGTTTATGTTATCTTGGCTGCTGTCATCAGCACCAGTACAAGCAAATGGGGCGATCCACGGTCCTAAGCGGATTACCTGTCATAAAGAACGTGATTGTACGACCAGTCTTGAAGAGGCGCTTCGCATTTAAGGATGCGAAGTGCACTTCGTACAGATTAGCCCGACCAGTCGTTTTGTTTACCACGATCAACAGACCTTTGACAAATGGTTAATCAAGTAAATGTCGTCCGCATTTTCATATCCTTGAGAATGGGCATCGGGTTCGTATTAGGGAAAAAGTGGAGGAATTTTGCCTCAGAAAAAATTCGAATTTGTGATTAGTGAGGAAGATTTAAGCTGATAAACCTGGAAGGAATCGTAAAAGTATCACTTGACGACGATATGAGATATCTAAATGCCATACTCTCTGAGAAGACGAAATGATATCTCCATTGATGCATTTAAAAGCACTGGTGTGATCGAGCAAACAGAAATGGACTACCCTTCATTTGCTGTCCACGGATAGTAACGTTGGATGGAACAGACAGGACAGTGTGTCAACAGTGGACCGGGACTGACAGTACGCAAACTTATGTAGGTCAGTGTGGTTATTCTGCAAGATCAATCATTCAAGGTAAAGTTTCTGAAGGACTTTAAATCGTCTCTTTCGAGTACGGTCTAACTTATGCCGATTCGACGGTCGGTACAACCATAGATCGTGGAAAAAAAGCTTCCCGCTATTTCCAGACAAAAACGCTCATTCAGTCCCTTTCAACTGTCCAACCAATTAATGTTCACGGTTTTTGCACATGCTTTTAATCAACCTACGGTTGATTTCTCTACAGTCATCATATTCAGAGCCAGTTGGAATCGAGCGACGCTTGTTCATAAGGTTTATCGACGCGAAAGAAGTTCACTTGTGCAGCAACTGCACGGATCCTTCGGAACTTACCTCTTCTTAACTGTTACGTTTTGTTCTCAGTATTCCACCACCTTACTTGAACTAAATAATGTTTCCGCAACTGCTTCCAGTTAACCATTCTTCACACATTCTCGTTTCGAATATCGAGGTATTATGTGGTTATTACATAGTAATTGATGCTAGAAAACGTCTTTAGGCTACCATCATATGCATTAGAACACTCATTATCGTCATCTCATGCTGGTAGTAATTGTGTTGGCTTGCTAATTTGGTGATAGTTATCCGGGACTTCTTGTATCCGATAGTGACAGAGAGGGAGCCCCAATGTTTGCAGGTTGCATTGGTTGCATATCTGTAGTGCGTCTTGTTTTCTCTGAATCGAATGATGATAATGAGTGCATTTCTCATCTTTCATTTTTTCTTTAACTCTTGTAACTCGTGTTTCTTTTTTTTTCCAGTTGTAGATGAAAACAAAGCCTTGGAAGCCACCAATCAGCTTAAACAAGCGTTCACCGCCGAACGTCGTGCTCGGTTGGACGCTGAAGCACGACTTCGAGAACTTGATGTAAGTGTTTTATCTTTTTTCTCTGTTTGTCTTTACACTAGCCATATGCTTTGGTTACGTAACTATTATTTGCTACCTGGATAACATCTTTTAGAGTTTCAGTCAACTTATCGTCCTCTGTTTTTAGTAGCCTTACAAACAACCTGCCCAAAAAACCGATTGCCCGCCGGCCTATTGTCTGCCCTAGAAATGAAACCACTAGGGAACAGTGGACACTAATTTAGTACCACACTATGCCACTGATATCTATTCCCTTAGTAGTCGGTAAATAACCTGAGGCAACAACGTAGACAAAATGTTTGAGGATTAAGAATTTGTATCGTTCTACACCTTCTCAAACGTTTTTTTTAGAATTTAACATAAACCTGTTGGGTTTAAACGATACGGTTGACTCAAGTCTATTTCCTATACCCTAAGTGTTAAGCAGATCACTTTCTCTTGTCAACTGCAGGCGATCTTCTAATCCTTTCTTTGCAAGCACATTAGCACGGCACACAGTCATCAGAGCTTGCTGAGGACATAAGCACTTTTTGTAGCAAGTGTGGAACGACAGATGATCTGAAGCTGCGTGCCCAGCGTGCATGGTTCTCACTAGTTTTGACATCTTTTTTCGTGTTTCACAAAATGTGACGGTATTCAAGATTGTCGTATTCACAAGTTCAAGTTCTGGGAACCAGCTTGTATGGTATTCCCATGGAATAATTGTCATTTTCTCGACATCTTTTATACAGTACTAATAGCGCGCGGAGTGTAATTTCAGCAGTATTTACTCCTTTACTCTTTCTCACAGATCTCAGTCAAAGGTGCTTCCTTTTTTCTATTGAGATGTGTGGTAACGTTATCAACATGTACTGAGGTGTCTGAGTGGAAACTTTCGGAGTAATTTTGATGTTTCTGCACTCTGTCTTTCATTTTAAGCATACAGTCCAATAATTTGGTTTGCCTCTAACCTACTGAGGTTTAATAAGGCGCCAACCGTTTTTAGGTATTCGATGAAACCGTAGGATGGATTATTTACAGGATTTACCTTGGACTTGAGGCATCGAAGACTAATTTAGCTTCAGCGGTTAACAATGTTAATCGAACTCATATTATCACATGCCTTGTTGTAAAATCCTATCACATTTTTTTCAGTGACCCATATAAATCTACTAAGTTAATCATCCGCCAGGTACCATCAATCCGCAGTTGCTTTTGAAGAAATAATTCATGTCAGCATCGAGTGCTTGTGGTTATTTCTTCAATACCACTATTAAGTTGTGACTGGTGACAATATTTGATATGAAAATCACTTGGTGATCTGCAACACCTTTACCTTCTGTCGACTGTACGTAGACGAGAGTTAGAACATTTATCGCTCAGTTCGAAGGCGACAGATATTGTTGACTCTACTCTGATTTGATATTAAACGAGCATTTATGTATGCAACAGTACAGCAAGAAGATCACTTGTGCCAAGATTGCAGACAACCAAGGAGATGTGTGCTATGACTTCTAGTTGTTCAAGCTTCGTTGCCGACCCATTAGCTTTCCATCCATTTTGTTGTTTATTGATCGATGTGCATCTGTCGTGTTAGCGAGACGTATGTACTATTCACTCTTGACTGTAGATTAGGGCTGATTGATTCATCTGGTATAAAAATTCTGACAGCTTCGTGTGACGACTGTTCAGGTTTTTTGATTACCGCATGGCAGAACACCACACAGGTCCTATTGATTCAAATCGTCAATCCTGTAATTCGGGATTCGTCAACTAGACAGACGTTGTGGACCTTCCGTAAAACTAATGTAGAAAACGGATGCTTGTGCAAATGAGTTGAATACCGTTTCCTATCAACCACATCTTTTAAGTTAATGAGGCTACATGTCTGTCGAATTCAAATTTGTCGTAATATACCATTCTTTATCTTTTTATTATTCCAGGCTCGTTTATCTGAAGTCCTAACTGCAATCGACACCATGCGAATTCGTGAAGAAGTGGAAAAAACACGGATAAATGAAGAGGTATGGAAATTTTGGAGAACGTTTTATCCAGTTAACATTTTTCCGAATCCTAATTACATGTTAACTCTCTGCAGCCAGAATTACACGCTTTAAGCTGCTTAACTGCCACATTTATCTTTTTTTTAATGCGCGGATGATAATATTAATAACTTTTGATAGGTCAACCGCTTTCAGGGCGTACAGTGTAGAATGTAGCTATATCGGAAATAGCGAATGGACGAACAAGTCCATGCCCGTAATGAAGCGTATTCTTAGTATGCTAGCCGTCTGTTCAGAACGCGAGTTGCAAATCTTGTTTAAACATCCTAGATCTTTTCTTCAGGAAATAAACTTATAGTCTAATCATTGATGACATCTCCTGAAAATTGTGTACACATCATGTCCAGTGTACACAAATGTGGAGTACCGCGTAGATTTTGATAGAATGTATTGAGTAGAATGAATGCTCGAGTTTCCATAGTTAGGAACACCTAGCTCATCTTCATATCGGGGGCACCTCCCTAGAGGCTAAACAGTACGTGCATGAGGCTAATACAAAAGAGCCGTTCAAGCTGAAGGTTCGAATCGCCATCAGATATTCGATTATCAACACTTTCGTTCATTTAGACATATCGTTTAACACCAACTGACAACAATAATGTGGACATTTGGTTGGATGTTTAAACACGCATACTAGTTTACTTGTTTTGGATTTATGGAATCCGATGACATCCATTTACTGGGGTTGTCAACAAACCGTTTGGCATTGCGAAAATTGCGTGCCAATGTGACATATGTGACGGGATTTTTGCATTTGCACAGCAGTAACGTTCGTTACCCTATTACTGTCAACGATGTTGATAATAGCTGTGGAGTAAACAATTGATGATAAATTATAGAAATTACTGATGACTAGTCGGGGATTTCGTTTATTTCAAGTTGAAAATCATCCACAGTTGATCGTAGCTTTCGCCTTCCCATAGACTTTCCAGTCGACCCCTTCCGAACCACAGAACTACTAGATTCGAGTTTCGATCTCAGTAGTGCATATCCTCGCCAATGCCGGGACTAGAACTCCGGCCATGTTTTCTTGAAGCAACTGTGTTGACCGCTATGCCATTCACCTCACATTAGGCACGACCGAATTATCATGACGTGTGAACGCCCAACCACTTTCGCCTGTGAGTAATGATCAGGTTGCCCGTTCGTCTACATAGGAGACACAGTTATTGTCTGTTTACTCCAGTTGATCACCCCGCGATTAGAACCTCCTAAACAGGTCGAAATCTCCGATCTTATTAAACCTGCTAGGCGACATTTTGGGTTACTGATGATTAGTCGGGGATTTGGTTTATTTCAAGTTACACATTATATCACCTAGCAGGTCTGTTCGACCACCGGTCTTCTGTGTGTGTGTTACTTGATATGGGGATGATTATGATTGTTCCTGTGACTTACCTACACTGTTATCGGCATAAAGTGATGTTGATCTGGGCCGTGTCTATCCAAACAGAAATGTTATTAGCTGCATTTTGTGTAACGTTTCAAGAGCTCGTTTACTTCGTCAAATCAATCTATCACGCAACGTCGGCTAATTCATCATCATAGGTGTAAATATTCTGTTCAAAGGGTGGGGAGATTGCCTGAAATCATGTTCACGTTATACACCTAGAATTCTGTTATTATTTTACAACGCTTTTGTTTGTCTTGAAAACATACACTCTTTTGTGTGATGACAGGCGATCCATCCTACTCGTAACCAATGGATGACGTATTTCATGTCGTACCAACTCCATTTTTGTTGGTTTCGTTTCTGTTTTTCATAATCACATGTACGTATCTTGGTGAAAATGCAACCAGACTTCCAAAATGTCAGCTCGCCTGGTAGAATTGGCCTCGGACTATCAAGATGCCATTGCCCGTGCAGAGAGGGCCGAACGAAAGTTGGACGAAGTTCAAAGTCTTCTGAGTAAACGTGAACTGGAGTACAAGTAAGTGATGTTTATACTCCAATTTACGCGGCAGAGTGTTCTCTGTAGCCTATTTTGTGAATATTTTGAAAGCATGTATTTCCTAGTTGACTAATTACATGTCTTTGTCCCTGGATGTTGAAGTCACTGTGGAAACATTAAATGTATCCGGCAAAGTATACTATTTTTACTCCTTTCCACATATTTCTTTCCGACAAATGACTAATATACTTTGACTCGCAGATCCTCTCACCGTAATTTCGTATTTTGGATGAATTTATTTCACTCCCCTTAGAGCTCCTGTTTCCAGCCTGTAGCCATCGCTCTTTGGTCACCTCGTATAACTTTTTCATGAATAATGAGTAGTTCAGTCTACTGATGCTCTTTTCGTATACATGTTTATATCCATGTTGTGAGCATATGCATTATTTGTAATTTCCCGCTGAACGAGTTTGTTTCGTTTCGGATGTTGGTGACAATATTTGATTATGTGTTGTGCGTCCGTATTTAGATTAAGCTCAGTTATCAGCACTTTGCATCCACCAATTGATGTCGATGCGAGAAAGCTAAACAGTATGGTGTTCAACTAAGAATGATGATACACAACTAACAGATTTATGAAAACAAACGAAATTGTGATGGATAAACTTTCAGAAAGAAGACCACGCGTAGCCAATGAATTCTTTACAATTTTGTTGCCTGTTGTTACTTAACCATTACAATTGAAGTTGCTACATGTCCATTTTGTTGAAGGTTACCGGTGATGAAACACTCTTTACTGGTTTTCGGCACTATATTCGTTCCATCCTAGAATTTTAAGTGATCACGGATTTTGTAGTATGAAACATGGGAAATTTAGGTGTGCCAAATTGAAGCAATTTTCTGCTGTGCTGTTGAATCTGGTCAGACATATGTAATAACTACACAGCTATGCCTATTATGGGCAACGTTCAGCCTTCATTGTCGTTCACCATTATGTCTTCCGCTTTCCTCTGTCATTAACTGGTTCCCGGTAATCCTTACTAAATTGTTATTTAGTTGATAGCTGATCGCACAGACTACCTTAACTGTTTGCTCGAATGTACAACACTGAGGAGTTCGAATGAAAACTGTTCCTCGAAAGGAAACTTTAGATTAATCAGACAAAGTCAAAACAAAACGAACAAAATGATAGGAGTCAAATTAATTATTTTCCTCAGACTGATTGATTCTGATTGTGTGTGCAACTGCAAACACTGACAGAAGCGAAGTAGGTGGTCAGCAGGGTCGATGAACTAATCCATCCAGCTCACCGACTGTCAGATTCTTAATTATTTGACCATCAAGTGGTTGGAGAATTAGGACATAGTTGTAGTTGACTTTCCAGAGTTCACCAAATTCTCATATCCAAAAGGCTTTCTGCAGGGACGATGTCTGCTGCTACACATGCCCATGTTTTGGACATTAACGTAAAAACAAACCAACGTAAAATATCCCTTTACTGATGAATGAGTATTGCCGAATGAAAATTTTTTTATCAACATATGGTCGATGATTTTGTTTATTACAAGCTAGGCACCTGCATAATAGATCACACTAATTTCAAATGATTTCGACATATATTTCTGTCGCTTTCCCAAGGGAATTGTTGAATAAACGTTATGCGGTGGATGGTCCGGAAGTAGCACAACTAATCTCGGCTCGCATCGACACGGTCGAGGCCAAATATGAGCAAACCATCAAGTCATTGAATGAGAAGTAAGTTATGGGAATGTACCGACTAAAGTGGTTCTGAGCCGTCCATCAAATTGGATGAGATGTTGACAGCATAGTGTTCACGTACATGCATAGGTATCTAAATGAAAGTTTAATTGCTAAAGCTGTCTAGTACTTGAACAACTTTGATGTCATCAACACAGGCTGAACGTAATTACTTTCTTGGTCAGTGTTCTGCATCTCATAAAAAAGAACTGTGAACTTGCTATTTGTTGTGCTCTGCGTTATTTTTTTAAATGTGGATTCTACTCACATTGCATTTTTTCTATGCTTACAACTGTAGATCTTAGTTTAATAAGGCGTCGCCGCTTTCTTGTGCATTGCCAATATCATCGTTTCCTTTCTGATGACATTTTTGCTTCATCGATCAAATTTTTCAATCGAAGCCAACAATCCCTCCGGTCAATAGCTATAAGTTTCAGAGCTGTGCATATATGCAACCCTTAATACTGTCGCATCAACGGACGGTCGGACAGAATAGTTACCGGTGAACAATAAGACCGTAACGTTAGCATATTATCTGTGAAACATGAAACGCAACTTAAATTATGTTCACTGTCGGGTTGGAGGTAGCTTACTTTATAGGAAGATCCGCCGCAAACTTCTTAATCGTTCATGCTGTTCAAAATTCTCTCTCAGTTGTCATTTGTTTCCTGTTCCTTTGTGTATATTTTCAGGTTGGAGGAAAGTTCCATTCGATTTCACGCTCTAGAAGAGGAATTTCGTTTAGCTCTTCGTATTGAGGCCGAACGCTATGGCGAGGTAAACTTCCTGAAGACACTTCCGTATGTTGTGCGTGCGATGTAAACTTATTGCTTTTTATGGTTTCTTATCGATCACTACAAAACGCAGATCCCATCAGAGCTTGCTTGCTTCTTGTTCTGGTAACACCGGATACAGTTATTCGGACACCGGCAATTGTGGTGTTTTATGACCCGGAGCTGTTAAGTCTCTGAAGTCACCCGTTCCGTACAAGCACCGCTTGAGATGAGATGATTTGGGCGATTATTCCGGTTGGCATCAGTCTCACTGTTCTGTTAAACGCTGTCCACGATCATAGTTTGTGCACTGGCCAGGACCCCGACCTATGCTGCTACCTTGACGAGGTGGTCGGGCTTGTGTACTGTTTTGATCCGGTGGGCTATGCTGACTAGGATTCCGGTCCTTCCAGGTGCAACCCTGTCAGACAGGCCAAAGGGGAGCAGTCAGACGAAAAGCAGTTACACTCATAGAATTGTATATCGCACTGCTGACCGCATAGGAGTGCCTAGGTAGTGAGGCACGATCCTATAGGCATACAGCAGAACTATTTTTATAGTTGCGGCACTGCTGTCTTCCATATCAGGAAGAAGGGGGTTAGAAAAAAAAACCCTCAAACAAAGAGCACTCTGATCGCCCAACGGTTGACCGTGACCGCCGGCGTATTATCCAATACGGTTGAAAAACAGCTGATATCTCCCCAAAGTACGA
>LUCH01002796.1:0-15431 GCA_013368495.1 Paragonimus heterotremus | reverse complement strand
TCCGCTCAGTTTTCTTTTTAGTAACGTTTTCTTCTAGGATATTCCACGTCACTGTTGAGGTGAGCGGCGGCCCGAGCCACAGTACCTTTTGGTCACGCTGCTGGCTGTGATGATGGCTCACCAGGACGGTTACGGTCTAGACCTGAAAGAATGTGCGTTCTCCATCGATATTACGTGCATATCTACATACGGTTTTCCGGACCTTACTTGTTTCTTGCTTCTTGTCAGGGAGCAGAAGAACCGTAATTTGATCCAGATACCTCTGTACTGCATTTTGTTGTTTATGTTGACCAGGTTACGGTGCTATCGGAAATTCACGTTGGCGTTTTAACTTTTCCAGCAGCCACTAAAAGAAACGTAAATGCTTTATTATTCAAACATGAGCTTAACTGTTTGCTTACGATCGCATGTTTTTTGCAAGGTATAGACATCTTTACTGCCGCTATCTAATCGTGGACTTTTGGGGATGTTTTACGTTCGATCCAGGTCTCTCTTTACTTGTTAATATAGCTTTGTTTTCATCGCAGTTTAGTTGTTTTGACCTAAGCAATGTACATTGTTATACGGCAATGTAACACCAATATTGATTAAGATAAATCTTTGTTCCACTTGCTGGGTTAACTTTCGGTCTAATCTTGTGTTTTAATCGTTACTATTACGCATCAATTCAAAATAACTTCAAATCGGTGCTTACTTCTGACGGCGTAGTTATTCCTGTTCGACGCCGTTGATCCGTTGCATCTCAAGTAACGTAATCAGGAAGCGTAAGCAGAGAGACGCATTTTTAATAGCTGGTAGAAGACAGCATTTACCCTGGTGGGTTGTAGAATCTCGTAACGTGACCTTCCATAAACAAAATCCATGAGAGGGGGAGTTGTTTTCATCAGTCTTTGTTCATAGTTGAGATTCCCATTAACAAAGAACAATCACATCCACTGCTGATCGTGTCCGTGGTTTGCTCACACTGGTAAAATGGAACGGACAATATACGTCCTGATATGCGGAGATAGGATAAGTTAAACAGTTTATCTATTAGATTATATATTAACATGCTGTTGCTTTCTTTCTGCTTTTCACTAGCTGTATAACACCGCTGAAGGTCTGAAAATCAAACTGAACAATGCCGAGTCACTAACCAAGGAATTGGAACAACGAGAGGAATCCGCACGTCACTTGGTCGGCGAACTGACCGCAGTAAGCTAACCGCTATCTGTTTACTTCAATTGTTCTTAAAAGCGGCAGCTACCAACTCCATTATGAATAAGCCGAGCGTTCACATGCCCTACTCTTAACTTTGTCCTACGCTAATACCCAGAGAAGCACGGATTTGGAAGCAATACCAGTAGATCCAAACAAATATGCTAACAAACTGTGCACTTCAAGAATAGACCATCGAAGTGGTGCTCCTGATCTTCGTGAGGAAAGTCAACCGTCGGCGAACTTCTTCGATTGTGTAGAAGATCGTCCTTGACTATAAGTAATCACCGTGGATAAACAACGTGGATCGGGAAGTATATTTTCTGACATATTTGGATTGGATTTCGAGGGCTTAGATTATTACGAATCGAAAACCACCTACGTTCGACCACAGTTCTCGCATTCAGATAAACCTTTCGGCCGGCTCAATTCATAAGGAAACATTAGGTTCGAGTTCCGCCCCCAAATTTAATGCAAACTATGTACATCGCTCAGTTGATTCAATGAAGTCGGCGACTTCATCGTTAGGTCATCGACTGAAGTTAACAGGACTGTTACTGTCTCCTATCGAGTCGATCGGGCAATCTGAACACTGTTCACACAAGGTTGTGGTTGATCGTCTAGATATTATTCATCGGTCACGTCTAGCTTGAGGTTACTGACGTTGTTGTTAACATGCTGATCTTACAAACACGAGAGTCGAAGTGCAAGTTCCTGCTCGAACAGGGATATGCACTAGTAAGGGGCTTTAATGAGAGCGAAACTCGAGTCTATTACTTTAAGAAGGCCAATCTGAATGCGAGAACACTGGTCGAATGTGGATGGTGTTCAGTTTCGTGTATGTGGAGTTGACTGAACCACATAACAACTGGTTTTCTTGTAGTGCTTCCACAGTTTCTGGTGCATTTGTGAGACTGTTGTCTTACACGCCAAAAAAATTAGGAGAATAGACTGGTAAATAAGACGTAAAAATAAATTCATAGGAACAGATACATCACTGGTTACCGTCCTATACCTTGTTCGTGATTGTGTGACAGTTAAACATCAATGTAAACCACTGGTATATTGTTGCAAAGTGTTGCTTCAAGACTGGGGCATTTCCACTCCTACTTTCTTTATTGCAGGTAGTTCGCTTGAGACTGTGAACAGTTTCTCATACTTGGGTAGCACCATCTCGTCAGCCTGTAATATTGTTGATGAGATATCAACGAGGATTGCGAAGGCACGAGTTGCCTTTGCCAAACTGCGTCATCTGTGGCGTCGGAAAGACGTCCGGTTGTCGCTGAAAGGAAGGGTATATAATGCTTGTGTGCGCTCCATTTTGCTTTATGGTTCGGAAACGTGGCCTGTTCACAAAGAAGATATCAACAGACTTGCTGTGTTTGACCATCGTTGTCTCCGTCAATTGGCCCATATTAAGTGGACTGATCGCGTGAGCAATGTGGTCGTTCGCCGGCGCGTATTCCGGAATGCTCGGGATGCGCGATCAATTGGTCAATTAATCTATGTCTATGATGATGATGATGTTCGACAGCGTCTCTAGCACTACAGATCCGTGTGACCTCACTGAAGAGACGCGTTAGATCAACAAACCGGCTTAGATTTCCAGTGTTGCATGCATCGCTGTCAAGTCTTTGTTTGTCCAGTCGACCGCGGGCTCCGACAATTCTGCATGTTCTAATTAACGAACTGTGTTTGTGGACCAAATTCGGACGAACTGATTGAAATTTGTGTTTCGTGCTGTTAACTAAACTCCCCGAATATGTGCACCAGCTATAGCATGAATGCAGCTAAAATGATAGTGTCAGGTTTAACATATTTCTGAACAATGAATTGGTAAGAACATCAAGTTACGGTTAACTTGTAATTCTTTACATTTCAACCACCTCATTAGTTTTCGTCAAGGCTGTTATACTTTAAATTATGCTCGTAAAATAACACAAGTCACATGAGTTTTGACGTGGTTAGGTCCGTATGTATCGTAGCTAGTAATGTTGATACAAGAAGTGATAATTCATTGGTAATGGATATATGATCGAAGGTAATCAGGTAAGAATGCTATATAAATCATATTTTTATTGACGTTCTATTCTCTCGATTTTTTACACATACACATATAATGATACCTTGGTAACAAAGAAATGTGTTTATACAGCAAAGGATCATAAAAGATGTTGGAGTTATTTGAAATTCTGTGAGCACAGTTGAAACCACGTTTAACTGGTCATGAGAAGTTGCGAATCTAGCGGCCATCGTCGTTTGGAAAAATGCATAGAATATTGCATTCTACCACCACAGATAGTGTTCACTTCCGGTGTTACTGATCTTCTTGTGATAATTTTATTTTTCCGATAGTATCTGTTCTTCTGCAATTTTCCTCACTCTCTCTAATGACAGTTTGAGCTGCCGCACTTTCAGATCTAGGTCTGAATTAGGTATGTTTTTCTGTGTATGTTTGCATAATTGAGAGGACCACCCGGTCAAAATAAGCTTCTTACAGCTACATATACACGTCTTTGGGATTCGATCTCCTTGACAAGCTAGGTTGGACAAAGATATCGTCACTCATCTACTATCAGACTTGTTTGTAGCAGTATCCATTGAGCGTGTCGTTATTGGTCTTAACAGGTCGTTGTTTTATACTTTTATTTGCATATCTTCAGGCCATGAAAGAGCAAAAAGCCAAATCTACCAGTCAGCAGAAATCATTTCTGCTAATGCAGCATAATCAGAAGGTGAGTTGTGCGTATAAACAGTGACTTTGTAATGAGAATCAATGCCAGCATAACTTAGTCTACTTATAACGTGTTCTTTTGTAACTAGACCTTTTCACAACGAATAACGTTGAATTCATGGACCACTTTTATTGGGACAATGTGGAAAGCATTGGGGAAAACGGAAACCCACTAATGAACTGAATGAAAACGCACGTATTGACAAACAGATCTGTCACTTGACAGATTTATACGTTGTCTTCTATCGCATTTGGCGACTTGACTTGCATCCCCTCTTTGGTATAAACCCTTACCCAAACACTCATTTAAACAGTATTGTAAGCTTCACTCGCCTATTTGGCACTATATTTTCTTATCTGGATAGTTTGCTGCGTATTTCCTGTTCGGAGCCTTTATAATAAGCAGGCTATTGTAATTCCGGAATGATGACTGACTATAAATGGGTTTGTCAACTTCGTTATCAGTGGATTTTGATTGTATACATAAACTTTGCTACCTCGTTTGGCTTTCACGGGATTCAAAACATCCAGGGTTCGGTTGAATTCGAACCAGTGTCAGAAACCATATGTATCAACGTCAAGTGTGTTTAGCACTGCCAGTATTCTCTGCTATCAGTAATAGTACTTATCCGTTTTACGGAAGTAAAATTTTGAAGTACCTTTGTTGTCCATTCGGCCATTCTCCTTTTCTAGTATTTTACCCCTGCATATCAATTTTTAATTACCGTCATTTTAAACAAAACCCACTAAAACGCTTTGTTGCCATATTAATCAACGAATTCGGCATTGTTTTACAATTGGCGTTGTACAACAAAAGCTGATCCACCGTAGTGTGTGACTGTTGGAAGCTCAATACATCCAAGACGGTGAAACACAATGGTACAGTCCGGATTAAACAAACACCCTCGTTTATTCTGGCACAAGCGAACCATCGTACGCTCCGAGTTATTTTGACTGATACATGATTGCAGGGGTGTGCAGAGTTCTAGTTGCATCATTCAGTTCCATTGTCCTAATGTGTCACCACTAGTTTGCATCATAATATACGTGCAACAAGATTCTCATTGGCATCTAAACCTTAGGAGCGTATCGCCACCTTGGAAGCACATTTGGAAGAAGCGCAGAATCGACTTGTTGCAGCTGAAAATCTTCACAAAGTGAGTCCTTTGAACTTCCCAGTTGTTTCATTATGTGATTTCTGTTGATTTCTGTAAGCCCAAGTTGGTCGTTTGCTGTCCATCTGGACAATGCAACTGCATAAAGCCCATGCATGAACTTCTATGTCGCATGATAGCAAACGCCTTACATTGAGAAATTCATTTTTATAAGCGGTTGCTACCAACATTATTTCTAACAGCGATTTCATGGGAACGTCTGCGTTCAATAGTGTAGCTTTTCACTGCACGTTCTAAAAACAAGGTGCTTCGCAGAAGCCATTAGCCCTCCGGTTCTTAAACGTGGGAAATTTTGTTGTGTCTCCATGCACATCATTTTCGTGGTCGTCCCTCTGGAAACGATGGTCACATTTTGTCCCAATTGAATAAATATCTACATGTCCGAACATACATTCCACTAGCCTTTCGTGCGTGTTCTCTCTACTTCCTCACTTCTCCCAAATATCAGCAAGTTTGTATAAAATCGTCTCCATATGCTTGTTCCGTTTTTCCACGCGTTTACCGTGTTGGCTTTAGGCTATTTCAGCCTCTTCTCCAAATTCGTTGCCAGTGTTACATAGTTTGTCCATCACTTGTTCGATCTGAGAACAACGGCTTTCGTTTTTCTCTGTTCCTAATCTAGGAGCAGAAGAAGACGCAAGCTGAATTGGCCGCTCAGGAATCGCTGGTAGCTGGACTTCGGGCTGAGCGAAAGAACTGGAGCGAAGAATTAGCTAAACAAAGCAAGTATAGATCTTTTTTTTTAAATGTTTCGACTATCCTTTGACAACGACCTCATTTTTCCATATGTGCTATCATGAACTGCAGCATTAATCACTTTACTTACACTCATTCTCTGTCTGAACAATCGTGTAGTTTTGGACCATTATGACAACAAATAGTCCTGAGCTGAAAACTCTAAGCAAAGCCCAAACCGGTGTCTAGTTTGTTCTTGTGTATGGACGCCATGGTTTAACTCAAACCCACAGACCTCACGTTCAGTGCTCTCCGCTGAGTTAATTGGTTGAGTTGAATTGTCTGTCTCAACCTGCTGAACAGACTTAGCTAAGCATTGTCAACGGTTGGGATTCGTGGAAGTGAATGGTTACCGACCGCAGCACAGACAATATTACCCATGCTGACCGGCTGGCTGAACCAGCCATGTTGTAGAAATAAACATTCAAAAATAAGTGATTGCCTTTCTTGCAATACCGCTGTCATGTGACTGCATTGATGTTCTGATTAAAAGAGGTCATCCAAAATGGTTGATGCTTAAACTCACGTTTAGCAAACAAACGAACAAAATGTAAACCGACTGATACTTTCCGTATCCAGAGCTTTCATTAATACAACGCACATAGCTCGTCTTACTATGGAGGATACAGCGGCCTGTTTGATCGTTCCTTACGATATTGTTCTATTATTGTTTTGTCAGAATATAGGTAGAAATAGATTAATTAGAAAATTTCCTTATCGTCTAGGATCAACCAAGTCATTGGCAGGTAGAATCTGTCCATCTTCCTTGGTGGAACGCTTGAGGGTATTAATACTGTGACCGCCTACTGGTTTCCTGACTATGATAATCCATTCGTTAGCATAATGAGTATTCGACCAAACCATCGAAGACCAATTGTTTAACTGATCGTCTATACCGAGTTCTGGAGAAACGTGTTCCTCGTATCATGATCCTATTTGGCAAAGCTTAATTTACGGAACTAGTGATAGCGAAACACAGTAGTCTGCTCTCATCTCCTCGTGCTAGAATCATAATGTGGAATAGATAGCACACAGGCGTTATCACGTCTTTTCGACGCCACAAATGATGTGTTCTAGTGGCAATTGAAACCCTGATGATTTTTATTGCGTTTGTTTGTCAATTGCAACTTTTCCTGTAGGATAGGTATCGCAAATACAAGTCTGTAACTGGCTATGTGTAGTACCACCATTGATAGAATCGAAATGTTATAAAAATTTGAATTTTAAGCTCACCTATGAACACGTGGTCTTTGGCTGTTCACTCAGGCAAACTACAATTTGCCTTTTATCATTTATGGAACCCTGTGGAATGTATTGTCAGTATGTATTAATTGGCCGTCCTCTATGAATCTATTCAATTTTCTACCTACAATTCTGTATTCAACTTCTTTTCCGAGTAGCGTGGATAAATCAAGCATGCTGTTATTCTGCCTTTTGACGCACAGGTTCCGCACTGGCACAAGATCGCGGACGGTTGGAAGCGAAAATTGAGGCACAATCCATGGAGATCGCAAGTGTTAAAAAGGCCTTGGAGGTTAGCAGTGCCGTAAAATATTTAGGATGGTGTACGACTTTCTTGCTGGAATATAGTGGTTTGTGGCATATCGTTCAGCTTTGTATGCCACTCTTAAAGTGTTGATCTAGCGTGTTTCGTTCAGAGCCAGTCGTTGTAAGAATGCTGCATTTTGAGGTCGCGCGGGCTCGTTAGTTATTCACTGTGGTATTTTTGGAATACCAGATTTGAAGGCTTCACTTAATCTTGGTGACATGGTTTCCTCATATAGTCATATAGGCGAAAATAAAATATGCATCCATGCACCCTTCTTTAGAAACAACGATTCAGCCTGATTGGCGGGCCATTGCGCCTTCCAGTCTGTGTTAACCAGCGCACGAAAAACGTTAATTGCCTTAACCTTGTGAGATTATAATAAATTTGGGCCCATACTTGTAGTCCAGTTCAATATTTGTAAGGTGCCTTTTTTAACAGTGCTGGTATGACACAACGACGACGCGGGTGTTCAAACTAATGGCGCCTCTCAGCCTCCAAAAGGCGCAAAAATCTGAGGATGATCGGAATAAACTATCAGTTTGGAGTCGTGCGCTCCTACAAGAAAACCAGCACCATAGTCTGGTAACAGAAGGTGAAACACAACTGCTGCGTAACTGAGTGCGAATCCAGTCATTTATTCATAAACAACTATGAGCCTGACCAAATGGTACTTGGATTGTTGCTATTGTCTATCACAATAGTGACGGTGGATATTCTACAATAAATAACGTTGTCAGTTGGAAAAGTATGAAGACTAGACAGAATAAGACTGAACAGAGTAGCGGACAACGTTGTGAATGTAGGCACGTTGTCATTCCGGATAGCACTATCAACTAGCGATTTACAAAACCAAGAAGTCTCCAATCCGGCTATGCTTATGTACTGTGCTCAACGGAAGAGATGTGGTCGCCTCGTTATTTTATCCAACCGTTAGCATTTTCCACTGACTGTTTGGTGTTGTAAACCGTCAACACGCCTGCGAAGACCGTGACCTAGCCATCGCGAACTCTACATTTTTATTATGTGGCCAGTTGTCCGCGTATCCGTAGACTTTAGGAAGATACACGTTGCTTAAACGATCACCTCACTTCATATGGATGAAATAATAGAAACAACAGTGATCAAATACTGGAAATCCGTCGGCAGCTTTATCATAAACAGGCCACATTCCTGATAGTGAACGAGTTTCTAGAACAGCTATCCGGTCTTGTCTCGGTTCGGCCGGCACTCTATTCAATGATCCCTAAAACGTGATGGTGAACATCGGAGGGTCCATCCGGCTTCATGATGGTAGGCCGGGACGCAAAATCTGGTTACCATCATTTCACTCAGCTTCAAAGTTTCCTCGTGTTGGTTCTGTTATCATCTTCCTGATCCTTCATCAGCGTCTACAGAGTTATAAATTGCCCGTAGTCAATCTTCACTTTGGCCATCTCGGACACGTCTTCAAGTCCCTCTGCCTTCTCGTGGCCGTCGCCAGCTCTTCATCTTTGTGAAACCGTTTCAGCAGTAACTTTTCTCATTGACAGCTAGTCTCGGACAGCAATCAGAGGCTTTGTGAATATATTTATATCTTCAGTTATCCACACTCATTTGTTTCTTCTTCCGTTGCTAGTCTTACGGTGCTATTCCTTTCACAGGAACGCGTTACTCTAGATGGATGTACATTTCTCATTTTTCAGACACTGGGTGTTGTCAGAAATTTCAACTTCTGAGTTCCTCCATTCTTACCATATCACTTACCAGAATTCCTAACTTTCCCATACTCCGTGGGTCTTATATTGAAAATCACTTGCCACGTTTAAGCTTACCAATTGACTAGGTGAGGAACTTTCGAATTCGCTCGGTGCACGTTGCGGACCGAACATTAAATCGACCAGCCATCGGTTGTTCCTTGTCTGTAATTCACTGTATCTTTATAGCGATCCAGGTTGCAGATGTGTACTTTGAGGATTACGGTTAGGAAACACCAGTATCAAATATCCAGTGAGTCCACTCGTTTCGAAAAAGCAGTGCGTTAAAATGTAATCCTCAAGAGATGGTCGATTCGGGCGGTTAGTCCGACACGTGACTGAAAATGCTTCGCATTTATTCTATAGAGGTTGTCCGTCTCAGTCAATTATGTTAACGGAGTAATTTTCCAGACATGTTTTTGGAACAACAAAGGATAAATTGGTCTAGGTCGCAACAATGCTAGTCTAGTTTTTCAATATCTACGTCGGATCCACTATTGTCGATATGTGCTGTCAGTTGAGTACTGTCAAATCAAGAAGGTCTACGCAGAACCATTTAAATTAGCCAAAACAAACATGACCACTATTCACGTAAAACGAGATTTAGTTGGTTAAATTTCGATTTCTTACTGAACGATCGACGATGACGACTCGGTTGATCATGTCGTAACGAAAGGTTTTTCCCTAACTTTTATATCAAACTGTTCTGATGGATCTGCCGTGCTTTCATAAAAGAATCTGACACAAGCTGAGATTTTATCCTAAACGGTTATCTAATCATCTGGATTCACATCATTATTCTTGATGCTCCTATATGTTTTTGACAGACAGACGTTAGTTTGTTCCACCTCTAAATACTACACGTCTATTCACTCCAGCTGCTCGTTATTTATTTTACATCTTTTAGACTGCTGGTCTTCCATTACTTGTTTGTCTTTTAATGATGACTTTGCTTATTTCCGTCAGGACCAACGGCATTCTAAGCCGTACTGTCCGTCATTACTTTCAAAGGCCAGAAGTATGTATGGTTATGTGATTGCTTGCTCTGTGTAAAACAGTCAACTGTTCTTTTGCGTATTTTGCCCTCTCAGGAAGAAACCGACAATGTGAAAATCAAAACGAAAATTATTGACGATCAAGCAGACAGTATTCGAAACTTGAAGAAGGTTTGTTAGTCCCTCCCCTCACTCGCCGTGGACGAAAAGTCTACTTACTCAGCTAATCTGTTCAAAATTTAGACGATCTGATTTGCCCTCCGTAACTATGAACGTTTGCTAAATTCATGCATTCCCAAACCCAAAAACGAATTGAACCTAGTAGCATTTCAACAGGACTTTTTCTAAATGCTAGTCTTCCTGTCTTTATATTTCAGGGTCTGATCGAAAATCAAACTGAAATGAAAAAGGTACAAGATGAAGCCACGGCTACCCAATGTCGTCTTGAACAACAGATTGAAAATTTGAAGAAAGAAAATGAAGAACAACTGGTAAGCGATTTCTCACCTATCAAACCGGCGGAGTTCTTTTCGTCTGCTGATTATTAATGAGAATGCACGCGCATGACTGCGTTTCTTTCACATAACAGGCAAGATTTCACGAATTCTGAACCCAGTCAGCATCAATGCCAATTCGACTCGAAGAAGCAGATCGCCTTGGATCTCTATTTTTGACTTGGTTCGTTAGCCAGCGGAAAAAATAGATGCTGTGTATCTGTTAGACACGGTTCACAGTCAACATACTTCTCTAACCAAAGACTAACTTTTCGCACAAAGAATTCCGTCCCGCTGCGGCAAACGAAGAAGAAAGTCCTTGTAGATACCAAGTCGTTCACGAGTTAGTTGTACCGTTTCCCTCAGACCCAATAGAGTCCGTAGGTTAGTGCTGATGTTAATGACAATAAGTGGGACTGTACAGAAACTCAGCCTGCTTCAACCTTCTAGATAGCATTATCATTTTTTATAAAGTATGGTAGCAGAAGTAATGTATGTTTAGTGATCCAAATTCATCAGGAGCACATGACCGGTTTCGTGCCTGTCGTCCGGTAAACTTTAGCCACACATGTTACCATAGAAAAGATAGACGCTAGAATCTTTTGACAGTAATTTGCAACCACATTATTACCCATGAATTTCAGCACCTGCCTTTTCTATAATGGGATGTGTAGTCGAAGTTGACTTAATATGCATGCCAGATGAATGGTGACAATCACGAAACCGGTTGTGCGCTTCTGATAAATTTTGACCATTAAACATACATTACTTACGTTACCGTACCTTATGAAGAAATCCTTCCCCTAAATAATAGCCAAACTCCAATGAAAGCTTGAGCATTGTTTTCAGTTCGGGGGATTCCCAGTAAGGGTTGCCGAGTGTTTTCATCGGAGTTCTTCAGAAACTATGAAGCTCCGATGGGAATGTACCGAGGACAGAAAAGCTTAGGATCAAGGGATTTATTAATAATTGTGATAAATCTGTCGGAGTGTACGAGTTCGATGCCAATACTATCACCACTGCAGTCCCTTTCAAGATGATTGTTAGGACGAGTGACTGAGAATAGGAAATGATTATCGAAAAACAAAGATCATGCTTCATTCCGTGGTTCACAATTTGTCACCGTTAGCCCTTGTTGAGTAGACTGATCGCGTGAGTAACGACGGGTTACGTTGACATATATGTGAGAAGGCTGGCGGTCGCCAGCTTTACAATCCACCCGATTTGGTCCGTACACCCCGTTGTAACAGTATATCGCCTAACCGGCCACTATTTAATGAGATCACCAACAGTTGAAACGAATCGCAAGTCGGTCAAGTGATGGTGTAATCATGAGTCAGAAACGGACCTGTTACAAACTGTGCGATACAATGCACATTTTTGGACGCGGCTGAGTGAAGTAATCAGCAACATGTCTGTGCTCGTAAGATGTTCTATCTTTTAAGCAAAATTTCTGTTGGTCAATCCTAACATTTTACTATATCGCCTGTTTTTGTCACAATCGTCGATAACATAAAAAAATCAGCCCAGGTCGTAACTCTATATTATGAGTCGAGAACTTTTTATCTCAAGTGCGATCACCAAAGGACTGTTTCACAGAGTTGCATGGTAGCCTTTCCGTCATTTTCACCTTTCAGTCGTATCCGTAAAGCTGCCGTCGGTCGTAACAATAAGTCACGAAGTAGCAGGGTGATAAACAAGTAGGAATGTAACAATATCGACCAGTCCTCGTGGTAGACCACGGGAACCGTCAATCAACACTGGGTTGACGATAAACAACGTTACAGATTACCTTGTTTGCTTCATCCTGTTTCCTATCCCTCCATACAGAAAAAGATTGAGCGGTTAGTCGCGCGTAAGGAGGAGTTGAAAGACACAGTGGCCGAATTGGAATCCAGAATTGATGAGCTGCAAGCCCAAAACGAGTTAGTTTACCGTGTGATTTTGTTTAATGTGTTCAGTTTCTGAAACGTACATAAGGCATAATTCAAGGGAGATGACCTGTTGAGTTGCCTATCAGGTTGTTAGTTCTGAGTAGCCAGACTTGAGAACGTGTATTCCTCAACTATCCGTCGAAACACAGACGAAGCTGGGAACAGAGCTGTTAGTAATGATACGTATCAGGTAATTATTTGATCAGTCGCAAGAATATCTGAACTTCACAATAACCTCATATGGTAGCTTCACTAGTAGTCTTGTAAACTGAGCAAAGTATTATTACAGACGTATTACATTTTTCATATCTGTGATCAAACAGCTCTTTGAATCAGCGTTGGCGTGAACGAACCAACCTTTTGGACAAGCTAGAAAAGCAAGTGCAGCAAATGCGCCTGACATGGGAAAACGAACAGCAGACCTTGACGAGCGAACGTGACGCGGCCAAAGAACGTGTCAGGTGAGTTACTGCTATTGTTTTCGTGAGTGTGAGAACCACTCCAAACACCTTGGTGATTGCATGTCATGAATTCAAGCTCTTTTCGCTGTAATGAGCAACCTAATGATCGGACAGGATTCCACGTGAATAAGCAAGTAAGGTGAGCCAACCTTGCCCGGCAACTGCTTTCCCTCATCGCCGTTCTCCTTTCTTCGTGAAGGAATATTTGCAACCAGTCTGAGGATAAACTATGGCCAAATTCTGGACATCCTGTGTGGTAGCAAATTCAGCAACACATCACTCACTGGGTTCTGTTCGCTCAGAATGTTCGAAAAACCGATTGGTTTAATAGTTCACACTTGGTAACATGATTGTGAATCAGAATCTTATTTACGTACGGAATGTTGACCGATCTTTCGCACAAATTGGAGCGCTTCCGTTTCCTTGTTCCGGTCAGAGTTTGAATCGTGAACATCGCCTCATCGACCTCGCTGAATACCTGATCAAATCTTTAGCTCGTCCGAAAGTGACCCTTTTCAAGTGGTTCAAGTGCGCTTTTTGCCGACGTGACTGTTAAGGGACGACCGCACTCAAGCCCATCGATCGTAGTTTTTTCCCCTGACTTATAGTTTTCCAAACTTAAAAGTTTATTCCTTCTGATGCAGCGATTAGCTTGACAGTCATCAGGGAATTCATATAGTTAGGTATTTGGCTACGTGGTACCGTAGCTCGAGTCGCCGTCCAGTTTGACGATATTGGGGAATATTTTAGAGAACATTCGATCGAAAACACAAAATAATATTGTTGAGTAATCTGGAAGTTAGTCAATCTCAGGTTGAACATCACTCACGTTTGATTACAGCCTTCGCATTCAGACTTTCCAACCAGTCTGTTTCGAAAAGGAGTATTGGGCTTGAGTTTCGCTCTTGTTGGAGCTCATCAGCAGTGCGTATCCCTGTCAAGGCCGGGATCTGGACTCCAATCACACCTTCATGAAGCTATCGTCTTGATAACTTGAATGACAGAATTATCATGTGGACACGTAACCACTTTCGTCTGTCCAACTTGAAAATAATATCGAATAAGAGAGCCAGCAATGTTATGAATGCAAGCAAACCATTGGCTGTAGCATAAGGAGGTCGCCGATTGTGTTTGTTGCCCTTGTGATTTTGTTTGCTAGGATATCTTCAGCTGATAAGCCACACTTAGGAACAGGATCAACAAAGCGACAATCAGTCTTCAATACAACTTGTTTCGCTGAACTCTCTAAATTCCCAGTCCATAAGCTGTCCAGATGTAATGGGCTAGCATCCCCTTCGTCCCAAATCAACTGTGGCATCTAAGCAAATCTATACGACCTATCAAAATGGTGGAATCGTACGCTGATTGTGTAGACCAGCCTTGTATCAAGCGGTTTCATGCTTTCTGTACTATCTACTCGTGTCTCGACTGGAAATAACTGCATACCCTTTATCCGTATCATTCTTTTTTCAGTGAACTTCAAGCTCAAATGGAACGGATGGACGCAGGATTTCGACAGCAGCTAGCACTTGTTACTGAGGCCAAAGAAACTGCCATTTCCTCAGCACGAGAAGAAGCAGAGCAGTTACGTTCGACATGTGAAAGCAGAGTGGCTGGTGTAAGTCTTTTTGTTGTGCGTCTAAGATCAGGAAGTTTCAAACGTTACGAAAGAATCAGCTAAGCGCTAATATGAGTTCTAATCTGTCCACTTTCGCGGGATGAAAGCGAACGCACGAATATTTCAGCGACGACCAACTTCTGCCTTGTGCTTAGAGGTTCGAGTTAACTCAATTTCTTTTTCATTGGACCGTTTGTTAACGCCGTGTCATACTAGTATGTTTTGGCTTTTTGTCAGGTTGAGGCCGAAATGCGTGCAGTCCTACTGGAAACAGAAAATGCACGGTGCGCTATGGAAATGCGATTGCGGAAACTCTCGGCTGCATTGTGCGACGTCGGCAGCGCAGATCCAGTGATATCGCCATCATCACGCCCCTGCCACAGTGCACAATCCCATCATTCTCAACACTTCTCTGGCGCTTTCGCGCTCACCCCACCTCCATCATTTTGTAACTATGTGACAACCGTGGATGCAACTCGATGGAAAAGGAACTAACCGTTCAACCACTCACAAGTTACATGAAGCCCGGTTTTTAATCATCTGTCAACATCATTTTCGTTTACCAGTGATATAATATAATTTGATCTTTCTTGTTTATGTACTCTTGGTTACCACTGATTAGCTTCATAGCATAATTCTGCAAGAAACACTACTTGGAAAGCTGTGATGTCTAAAAGTCTAACTTATTTAAAAAAAAACGATGTTTTATTAGAGCAGTCAAAAATGTAAATACGCACGATTTATGCTACCTTGTCGAGGTGGTCGGGCTTGTGTATTGTTTTGATCCGGCGGGCTATGCTGACTAG
>LUCH01002795.1:64105-78854 GCA_013368495.1 Paragonimus heterotremus | reverse complement strand
TAGCTTTAATAAAGCTTACTTACTACTGGTATTTTCCGTCGTTCTTGAATACAACACCCACCAAATACCAAAGCCGCAGAAAAAATGGTTTAAACAGTGCAACAATACTAATGTGGCAGCGTGATGTTGGCCGATGTTGTGTAGTGGCCATTTCAACACAAATGAAGGAGAAACTTCCACCAAACTGCCATTAAATGGCGCCCACCAGATGTACGCAAGGGTACGATTTGTTACAACAAGAAACACAGATGAAGGAGGATGTAACGGCTTACCTGGTTTATGTCTAACAAGCTCACGCACTAAAAGGTGACAACGAGGAAGCCTAGCAGCTTATACAGTCGATCCCGGTCTCCAAAATTGGTTAAATCTGGTCGATGAATCTTAAGGGCCACTTTCGCTGAACTCTACCGGTAACTAGCACGTTCTGGTCATAATAAAACACTTTGCATGGTGGAACCAAACAACTGACGTTTCAGACCGGAAGACGTCCATAGTGGGAGACAATGATGACCCACACCATGGTGGACAACCATGAACGAAAGGTCATCTTGATGGATCAGGGACAGTGCTTAAAGCCGACGAGTCTCGAACACGCATGCTGCAACTGGGGACAAAGCGCATCCGGAAGACACAATATCATTCGCACATGAATGGGCTTACTGAACGTAACAACCAAACAATCAAGAAACGGTTATTAGTCAATGGAGGCGATTGGAAGTCTGTATTACCACTAGTGATATTATATCATCGTGTGTGACTTCAGGCTAGCACGAAGAAATCTCTATTTCAATTCGCGTACAGTAGAACCCCTTGATATTCAGTGGATCAAGACACCGCGTATGGCCATAGTGCAGTGATTACACTAGAGAATTAGTCGGCACACGAAGAAGATTGGAACGAAATTCGGACGCGTCTCCATTACGGCAAAACATCAATCAACAGCTCAGCGGCTCAGGAAACTTAGAATGCGAATTCCAAGAGAAATGTTAGAATATCGAGATCATCGAGGCACCAGTGTCAGCGATCCGGGCTCAAGAAAAACTTATTCTAAAAAGGACCGGTCCGTATTTGGTAGTTTCCAAACCGGTCCTAGAACACAGGATCAAGAAGAACGGTGGGACGAAACAACGCACAAACATGAGTTAGCAAAGTAGCACGATATACCAGAGCAAAGAAACCAGGAGATCAGTGGATCTTGCGATAAATGCGTCGGTCGAAGAGAATTATTTAACATGTGCCGAAGAGTCAAGGAGCCTCAAAAAGGGAAGGAGTATTGTGCAACATGCAGCTTCGTTTGTGATTATTATAACACGACTCGTACGCGCGGAAACTAAAGTGCCTGCTTTAACGCCAGAAACACCTGGGGCTAGCGTATTGGAAAAGTATATATGTTCTATGGGTGACGTATCACCAAAGAGGATGTGACAGCCTTGTAAAGTTGGGTTTTCGCCGGTTGATTTTTATTTTCATTTATCTGTAACCGATGTCTTGTAATAAACAACTTTCCACGCTATGCATCTTTTAAAATCTCATCAGACATTATATTAGCCGCAATTTCCTCAGCCCGGACTCCACATCGCTTTTCCGGAACCTTGGCTTTTGATACTTTTGCATTGGGCTGGTTTGGGCAAAATTCTTGAGGACCCTTTCCAGCTTGATCGAACAGGTTGAGGCTTCGATATGCGTCGACGCCCTGATTGACCGTCTGATACGTAAACGAAGATGTGACGGGAGCTTCATCGAACTCCCTCAGGACAGTTTCCTTCTCTCACACGGGGTGGGTTATCTGGGAGCTGACAAGCTCCAGTACTTGGGTAGTATGTTTCAGAAGTTTGCCAGACAGCTCGACGGCGCTCGCGGCATTTCCCTCTCACAAGTACTTGGTGGTTCTCTGCGCAAGCGCTAAATCTGCAACGAGTTCATGTGACCCTTTTTTCCAGTTGTTACAGGTTATTCACAGTCGTCGATTCACCGGTGGCAGGCCGATATAGTAAATTGCCAGAATGCTTGCGCCAGATATTCATGATATTTTCGGCTGTGTACGCAGAAGACCCAGAGTTCTGATCTGGTGGTGCATTAGTATACTCTATGGACAGTCCAAAAATCGTCTTATGCCGATTGTGAGACACATTATCTTGTCGTTATTCAACACCAGTAGCCCCAGGAGTATTTGAATGACAACGCTGCAGTCATCTTTAGTTTAAAACGAGAAGATAATACAACGTTCCTAGCTTGCATGGCCTGTCAAAAACGCAAAGACAGGAGAACCACATTCCGGGGCGCTTGCTACTAATTCATCAAACGGTTTCTTGACAACATAAGTGACTGTTAGCAAAAGCAAATAACAGAATCCAGCATTCCTGTAAACAACAGGGTTGTCAAAACACGTCAACTACAAAATACAAATCTTCCAGCAAACATCGAATCTGGAGTTAGGTTCAGGGATTCTGTATGTAAATGTAACTTTTACTGACCTCGTCGTTTAGTTCAATTATTGAACCCTGTTGAACAGTAAAGTTGTAAATAAACTAGTCTTAGATGACTGGCAATGATGTGCAACTTAGGTCCTGGTATGTTCCTCTGGCTATCCGGCAAACTGTTAGCGATCAGTTCACGGGTTCACTTTGGTCTTACTGTCTGACTCTTAAGCTCAGATTACGTTATCCAACCAATAG
This sequence comes from Paragonimus heterotremus, assembly GCA_013368495.1. NCBI lineage: Eukaryota > Metazoa > Platyhelminthes > Trematoda > Plagiorchiida > Troglotrematidae > Paragonimus > Paragonimus heterotremus. Next base: position 76,179 of record LUCH01002795.1, on the reverse strand, counting down.
TGCAGTGAAGATGAGCTATCGAATTATACTACTTATACCGCGACTATTCAGTAGTAGGTGCAGAGCATAAATTTTGACTTAGTACAAGCCACAGGGAAAATGCAGAAAAAAGCATCGGAATGCAGCATCGCCCATAATAATACCTGCTACTTAATAAAACTGAACATTGACGTATGTGGCATCCGAGACTGTCTGAGGCCGAATACAGCGTGCAAATGAGTGGTTTTCTCTCTGGTCTTGTTTAAATGTTTAACCCATGTATTACTTTGTGGGATAAACAACCCTTGTGCCATCCGCGTTCTTGGATCATAAGAGTAGTATACGTTAGCTAGTGTAACTCAACGGTCGTAGTCCATTCTAATGTAGCAAAACCGGACAGTGCACAGAAATCATTTTATTACTCCTCGGACTATGAAACGCACGTCGTTCCTTACTAGCCACATACTTGCATTCAAGATAAGCCTGACGTTCTGTTTCCTGGAGCAGTCTTCAGGGTGTTTTTGTTTGTTAGTAGACAGTAAGTGACAGAGATGGACTGGTTGCAAGACAGTGTCTGTGAAACAATTTCTGAAAGCGTAAAGCATCGTCCAGTTAACAAGGTGATATGAAATGCAAGTTGATTTGTGGGATGGAAACCTAAAACCATCAGCATATACTAACTGTCTAGAAACGTCTATGCCATCAAATGTCATATCATAACTGCATTAGGCTACCTTTTTCCAACGAGATATTTCCACACTGAGCACGTCACACAGCTAAAAAGTTGTCAATTTTTTTATAGTATGTGAGTTTCTCTCAACGGAGCGTTAATCAGTCTTCAAACTATATCCCAATGGAAAGAAGTTTTTTTCCTGCAACTGGATTGATTTTAAATCGTGTTTGGTTGTTAACAAGAAAAAAATCTCGTGGTATTAAGTTGACCAGTATAACATCATATTTTGTTGGGTATTTAACTCACTGCCACTCAGTTCATGAAAAACCTTTCTGAAAATAAAAGGTCCCGGCAAACAATGGCTCACTCAGTCGCAACAATCCATCTAGCACTATAACCAAGGTCACTGTTTAAATCGGAGCAATTTTCAGGGCATATTTTTCACACTCTAGAGCATAGTGTTACCTGGTGGAAAACATTGGATAGGCTGCCTAATTTGAACATTTTGAGTTAACAACTGCAGTGTGTAAATAAAATTTCAACTGCAAGTAATTAATTTGTCATAGGAGTGAGATGGCTTCGGGCAAACATATAGAATCACTCCTCAAAAACAAAACTATCCTATCTGATTTTTAGTCCACTTTCATAAAATTTTTACTCACATAATACAGCTGAATTTCGGCGAGTAACTTAAACATGGTGGGTCAGACGGTACAGGTTTTCTTTTGAGGCTGGAAGTTGTAGTCTGGTCTATAGGATTTTCGCGGCATCCTCTATCCCGTAAACCACAGAACATGATGACTATTCAGAAAATCGTTGGAGACGGACGGAATGTTGCAAATAACGACTGATTGCTACTGAAGATCTTGTAGTAGATTAGACTTGATATATTGTGCTCTTCTTTATGTGGTTCCTCATCTCCGGAATTTGTAAACAATCCATGTGTTCAAGGATGCCTTCACTGCACTTTTGACCAAGAGCGAAGGCCGTAAAACACGCAGACACTCGTCTGGGCATCGTTCCGATTAACAAAGCTACACACGTTTAAGCAGTCATTCTATTCATTCAGCTTAATTGTGAGGTAATGAGGACCGATACACTCGAGAGGGTTGGAAGATTTTGCTGCCAGCACCAATAGGTCGAACAAGGTATTCGCCGTCTGCCAGATCAAAACTGTTGGCCACAATCGCAAAAACTAAGTGTTTGTGGTCATCATTAAGGTTCGCAATTTTGGGAACGGCGAAGATCTTCCGATGACGGTGAGTAAGTTCAGATGCCTAGGGTTTCTATTCCAATCGACTGTATGTAGGTTAAATTTGAGGACATTTTCCTGGTGTACATTGCGTGGCAGTGACATTCAAAACCCCGAAGCAAAATTCTAACTGGATATCAACATAGATATGACATTTCTGTCACTTACCGGGCCTTTTCTTAACACAGACTTTATAACTGTCCATAAAAACTGTAATAACTAGGACAATGTGGTATGGCCCAAAGATTTTCCCACATGGGCGACAATTCATTCATTATTCTGCTTCTGGGTAAATGACTTAAAGTGAACGAAACCAATGTCAATGTTTTTGGTCATCTCTATAAATGCGTCTAATGAAACTAGTTTAAAAATCCATAATAATCTGCCAGAATCCTGGATCGTGGCACGTTATCTGCTCAATAAGGGAAGCCAAATCCCGAATTGGTATCAGGGGAACGTGTAGCAACTCTGCTGATAGTTTCATCAATCAGTAACAATTATCCCTTGTATACTTTGGTTGCAAACGGTTCTGAAACCAAGGTAGTTTTCCGACTAGACGTGGATGGACTGAGAGCCGTGCCCAGGTTGATGCACTTTGGTTTGTTGAAATCTTTATGTAGGACAATTAAGAGCAGTATTCCAACGAACTTGCTGGGCGTGCTTCTCAACTCAGACGAGTGGACTCTCAGTCTCCGTACGGTAAGATGCAGAGATGCTGCATAGGTATATCTAGCCGGTTTACTGATAAACAATAGATTTTCAGATGACACGTGGTTGGACTGGATGACCTTTGGAGAGTTCAGTGAATGAAGTGTCAACTCTTCAACAATCCAACACGCGCCACTGTAACATGTGGCGGCGTAACCATGGGTGTTGAGACAAGTGTCCTTGTAGAAATGCTACGTATTTTTGTTTCATAAATTTTTGGCCTAAATGCGGACTGCTATCTCCAAAATGACGATGTGTACTGAAAGTACAACCTATTCAACTCAGTCAATTTTCTTACTGTTATAATCTTACAGTCTCCAGAAGACGGGTAAAACGTTATTTCTCCTTTACAGAATCTCGGTCGTAATTACCAAGGGACCCTTCCTACTGTTTACGCTTCTTACGTTAACTGATCCTCTGCAGTTTCATGGGCAACTCAGATTAATTTATTTTCTCCATCTTGTAGGTGTCACATTTTAACTTCTCCCAAAGTCGTCGTCTTGTCTCATATTCCCCCTTCTCCCATGTTCTCAATAGTTGTGTACATTCCTACGTCAGACGTTTTGGTTGGGGGTGGTACATTCCTATCTCGAAGAATTAAGGATTTGAGACAGTTCATTCCCTTCAGAAGTTTGAACAACACCATTAGAACACGAAAATGTTCTAATGGTGTTGTTCAAATAAGGATTTGTTTTTCATCTTAACGCAATATCTGACCAGTCAACCTTGAATATGTGTGTTACGAAGAATTTCACACGCAGAAATTAGGCATGGCTACAAAAATGTCATGAAGTGCAGTCTACTTACGGTAGAAAAAGGTTAAAAAATTTTCGTTTATTTCAGTCTTTCCGTTGGGAAGAACATAACTCACATGAAGCCAACTAAATAAGGACCATTCTGGGAAAATATCGGTATAGATCGCTAAATTCTTCAGCGCATGTATTCTTGATAGAGCAGTCTAACATGGATAGAAAAACGTTCACTAGCCACAGTTGAAATGTCTGTCTGATTGCAAACCATGCAATGTGATCTGTTCGCAAATGCACTTAGCAACAACCCATTACATGTCACCAGCGAAGTCCTGCCCATCCGACACTAGCAGAAGCTATCGTATTTCCAAAACACACTTTAATGTGATTTGATCTGCAAACGCTTACACAGTAATGCTGGCGTGGCGCTAACTGGCTGGGTGGCTTGCTCTCGTCTGGGCATTTAGGAATATCGTTAGTGAGAAATGCTGATCAAACTGAAGCCTTAGTGCTCAGCAGAATTGTCTATATATCGTTGAACCTGTATTAGTGAGCTGACCTGATGTGGAGTTAGACAAAAACAAACTTTGTACCATTTTAGATGGTTGACATTCTCATCAAAAACTTCCAGCCTGGCTTCCTCCGAAATAATCGACAAGAATTTCTTGTAATACTCACATTAAAAGTGAGGAACTACATCGTGGCACAAAGTGACCAATAACATTTAACTAAAAATTAATTTTCATATTTTTAATAAGGTACTATTTTGGTAGACTTTACAGAAGAAACTTGGAAAATCACTAATGAAAAATTCTCCTTTTTACATGTGAAATTTTCTCACGTTTCACTTATCAAAACGCTTGAACATAATCACTACCGCATTATATCTCGCAGCATGTTTGATCTCCCATGAGGATATTGTTTATCGCTTTACCAAGTTTTATATGCTCTTAATTATTACAAACGACCAGTTACTCCACAAATGCCTTAAATGATGCAGCTGAGTGTGAATACACTCAAGACAATGTCACTTTCATGTGGCGATTTGTATCACCGTTTTAGTGCACGTTATTCAATTGAATATAACTAATAGTTTTACCTATTGGTTTACATCAGTTTTGTGTAACGGGATTTTAGGTCTGAATTTTAGTGTGGTTTCCGTGAATGTCTACAGTTCAACAATCAACCAAACGCTGGTGTAAGAAAAGGACGAAAACTTCATTAAGTGTTCGTCAAATTTTGATTACAGGTCACCTAAGGGCGCTTATTAATTTGAGAGTTACCTGAGTGCTGACCTGGTATCTCAGGTCGACATTGTATGTCGTTGTTTTTAATAACCTATTTGCTAGTGTGTATTTAAGCGGGCTTGTTTTATTTTCACGACATTTTTTCTGGTCTAGCTATTATCTCATATAACGCGTTTTCTGATGTAATAAAGACGCTTTGTTTGCATTTCAAAGTCCTGCTCTTGGGGAAATCTAGGTATTATAATCGAAAGCTCTTGTAGAACAACATATTTTACGAGTTGCATGAAAGTCAGATCCCTGTCAACACTACAGTAGCCACATCTTACAGATATCTTGATGTTGAGTGTTTTGTTTCTGAAAACAAAGAGTAGGTTCGTCTGTTTTATGAACGTGGTAACTGATTCCACCTTGGTGTACAAATCAACTTTTAAGCTGAATGTAATATCAGAACATCATTTTTAGATGTTTCATGCACGAGATGTTAATATGAGGCACTGTAGTGGCCTGTTAAATGCAAAGCAACTTGAAATGGTTGATATATCTGAATCTGTGGCTTCACGTAAGATTCGTATAGACGTAGAGTTGTCAAAACATCGTTTCAAAAACGCGAACCGATCGGAAACAATGGTAAATTGGTTTTAGCAAAATAACTACTACCATGAACATTATTCATTGGGAGATACACCGTACAGTTTGTGGAGAGTTAAAATGTGATAGATTTTGAATGTTTTCAATATTCCTGATGATTTTTCTCTATACCGTTTTATTGGGGGCAGTTAATCAATGTGTCGTATGCCGCAATCTTCTGTGCACCGCTCATTCTTTACTAATCAGCCTTGTCTGTGGCTTTCAACGGGTGGTGTTACAAAAGACGCCAGTTTCAACTGATCCAACTCATATTGTATCTATGGATGTTGTTCACGGACAAGTGCATGGGTTAACGCACACCCGATTCTCTCACATAACTGTCTGACACGGCTGACGCTATGAACTAACGGCTGAACATCTCAACGAACAGAAAACTCACGATCATCTATTGTGGAATGCATACCGACAACAGCAAATACGACCACCTCGAATGACTCGTTCACCATCTTGCCACCATATACCAACACACAATATATCAACTCAAAAACGTGTCGGTAGAAAGATGACAACCAACTTGGCATAGGAAAAGGTAAGTTATTTACAAAACGCATTTACTATGTTCCTATCCCCTTCAATTAATCCATCTAGTCATTGTTGCTACTTACAGTGATTTATTTGTTTTGATTTTGTTCAGTAAGCGGCTGTAAAGAAGTCACAGAGTTGTCAACCCGCGATCCATATCTTTTGCTGTCTTTTTGAGTTGAAGAGAGAACTTTGGCGATCATATTAAAAGTTCAGAGTTGATCTAAGCGCTTCGGAGTTCAAACAAGTTTAAATCAACAGTCGCTGGCGTTTGATATAGAACAATAAAATTACCGTTAACTTGTACACAAATAAGGTTTCGTCCGATCGTTTATGTTTGCTGACAGTTTCCCAGCGTTACATATTAATGACGAATATGTCTCGGAGATGAAGCTGTACATATGTTTTGTTGTTAAGCTCTAAAAAAGTTAACAGTTAATAATCATGTAGGTTTAACTCTACATTTCAAAAACAGATAGTGTCGTTGTTGGTCTTTGTGTTCAAACTCAACTTTATGGATCACGTGGTATAAGTGTTCACTATCAATAAATTACGCAGTTCGCATACCGTTGAAAATCGAAGTAAAAATGTTCTCACAGACGAAACCAGTGACACCTGTGATAAAAAGGTTTTATTATTTACACTCTGCCAGACTGTTGAGCTATCTCGTGTGAATGTATACAACCTAAAGCCAGCGTTGTCATTCTATTAACTTGGTGCTTAGTTTAAGTAGGCTGGTTTGACATGACCATCCTTTAACTGGTTTCGAGCCAAAAATTCTATGATTTGCTTCCCAAAGCGATTACGTTTATTCGTTGACCTTCTGAATGTAAGGAAATTGTAAAGTGTCAAGTTGCAGATCTACTTTGCAGCCATCCGTTGAGAGTTTTGCACGTTTTAACTCTGGATCATTAGAGAATTTTCCGTATATTGAGAAAAACCAATTGGCGAAGCAATAAGCCCATCAGTTTCGCATTTTTATCCCAACCTTAATATCTCGGTGATTGCATCCTTCCTATATCTAAGTTATAGAACCAACGGGCCTAGAGTTTGATGGGATCATTATTGCAAAACAACAAAAGATTTGTTCAAGACTTTATTACTAAACGAACCGAGGGTTTACTACTCTGCCATAAACGGATTATAGATTAATGGTCCATCCATACTTGTGGTTAGGAATATGCCTCATTTCAAGGTCTGCGTAATGCTTGTTTGAGCTCCATTAGAGAAATTGAACCATCGCCGTCTTGATCAATTCTTCTGATATATTCTTTGACCTCTTTGGATTTGTATTTGCAATCGTTTTTCTTGAAAAAGCTCTGCAACTCTCTGCGGCTTATTTTCCCATTCTTGTTTTTGTCAATCAGATAGAAGATCTCTTCAATCTCATGATCTCTGTGTGAAAAATAGGTTTGACATGTGTTAAAATTAATCAAAAGGTAATTATGTCTGGGATAAAAACGGATTATACTGAAGTGTTTAATACCTTTCTTGGAATAATGATGTTTTGAAATGGGAAGTATGGTGAATGGTCTATAATAACCGTATTGTTAAGGAGTCTAACGAACACTTCAGTGGCATTCAGTATAAGGTTTTACATATACCAACTCAAAACCCTTGATTGTATCCCCGTTTATCATGTGCCTCCTGTACAGACTACGGAAAAACAGTTTGGTCTTCCGCAGAATTTAAATATACACCAATATTTCAACCATTACTGTTTTTCTAACAACACTTCAGTGCTTCTTAAACTAATATAAAACAACTGCTTTGCTATTTCTTCACTTAGCCTACCAGAAAATTAGTTACTCTGATATAAACCAAATCGTCAAGTTTACTCAAGTATTGCCCTAGCATATCTACTTTGACCTACGTTTCCATGGCTTAATGGTTGAGAACAGTTGAACTCATAATGTATGCAAATACAAATGTATATGTATGTATATAACTTACTGCATTTTGTTTGAAATCTACAAAAAGATCTGTCCACAGAATGAAACAGACGACGTAAATACACTAAATAGGCTTTAAGTCCACTGATAACATACATGAAAGTTGCAAGCAAACTACAGACTAGAAGATATAATCAGCACACTACCCTCAGAACGGTTGCTTTGTAAGTGTGCGAGAATAAATTGAGTTCGGGTTTAACTTGAAAATTTTCTACGTTATTAAACTTACTGTCTAGTAGGTTCAATACTGTCAACAGTTTTTAAATGATCACGATGAGTGGTTTTATATCGATTCTACGACCTTCATTTCTATTCTGATAGTGTATACTGCATACTTGAAAGAAATTGGTTGCAACTATGGTGACATCAATACATCTGTCAATATAGACATGTTCATTAAGTAGTTCTTTGAAGTGATTGTCATTGGGTTTCATCAGTCTTATTTGATGGATTTCACTTTATCTGGCTTAGACTTGGATCAATAAATATAAAATAGCTTCTTGTCAAGGCCCAACATTAGTGATAATACACTAAAACGATTCTCAAAGTGTGAAATTGCAGACGATTCCAGTCAACAAAACTTCAAACGCGTTGTCTTCAGAAGTGAACTGGTGACGTAAACAAGAACTTTCGGGCTTTTATCCCGCTGATAATAACCATTGACTATAGTTTCAAATTAGGTTGTTACGTCTTGATTTAAGTTTATTGTAAACAAGACTATCAATAAAGTGAAAGAAACATGTATTCATATAAACTCATCCGCTCTTAAATTTGTATAGCCATGAGAAAGATATTCGTTTCTGAATTGCTGACTTCTTATTGATCTATAAACCCAAAGACAAAGTGAACGATACTGAGGAAAAGAATACTGAACAAGTCACACAGTTGTAAGTTTTTTGAATGCACAGAAGCAAGCATTTTGTTAGCTATACACACTGAAGATTGCCAACAAACATGCAGTCAATATTATCTCAGCCGATTCACTTAAATCCATTTAGCTGGACAACATGTTCCAGTGAGATCATCTAGATTTGAAGTTCAGTGCATATAGTACTTGCGTTTTCCAGATTCCCGTCATGTAGGATCACTCCGTAGGCTTCCCGTCTTGTCTGACGCGTGTATTGGTGGTCCTGAGTGATCCGATATGCGGAGGACTTTTGTTGTTGCAAAGACGACCCATTCAACCGAACAGTGGTGAAGCAGAAACTAATCTAATCTTGCTACCCCCCTTTCGTTTAGAAGTACATACAAACCGCATGCTTCTATTGCAAGCTCAACGTTGGCGTCAGTTAACGGTTGGCAGAACCGTGTATTACAGTACAAATATGGAAAGGTCATGAAATTCGTAGAGTTTATAAAAACCAATACAGTAAACTGGTAAAGAAGGAATTCCAATGGGAATTTCAGCATAATTTGTGGTGCACACGATAACAATGGGAACGGTTTGATATTTTAATTTCCGAAAGGTCAAAAATTGGGATTGCAAAAGAAAAGCATTTGAAGGAACAGGTAACAGTTAAGTGCCAGTTTGCTCGTTTTTCATGACAACGCTCCGATCCATCCAAATAGAAAGTTGAAACCAATTACTGGTGAATGGTGAGTCCATGGTCTTCTCCGTTTGATCACTTCCATTGGTCTACTCCCATCGAATTACGTTCGTTTTCAGAATGAAAGCAGTAAATGAAGGACAAGTTTATTTTTCTCGAGGAAGACTTGAAACCAACTTCGTAAGCTGATTTAATGTGAGGAAAACAAAGTCTGCTTTAGCACAAGACATTAACAGGCAAGTGGTGAGTACCACTCATGTCCCATATAAGCTAATTATGAGATCATTTGGGTTTTGGGACTATTTGGGTGAGTGATTAACAAAATAACATGGAACCAAGAATGGCAGGGCGAGCTTCGACCTTTTTTCAGCATCCGGACACAACTACACCGACAGCAACGCGAAAACAAAGCTGGTTCGAAATTATTACGAAACTACCTTGAGGAACAGAGTCCAGATTGACAGTTCACATCAGTGGATAATTTATTTTTAAAAATAGAATTAACGCAAAACGCATCCTATCCTCGTGCTGTCCTTTAGGAATTTGAGGACTCTCCAAACCAGTTTCTTTCAATCTTTTATAGAAAGAAACAGTCAACCAACAATACATAAAACCTGTCTTCATAATTCCCATATGACGTTACTTTCTCTGTTCTCGAAAAGACGTATGACATACTTTTGATGTTACGATATAAAGACTTTAAAAATTCGTTTACTTACTAAACTTGAATAATAATGATGACAAGGTACAAATCATATGATTTTTTCCGGAGTGACCGTTTGTACATTCTGATCGCAAGTGAACATGTAACAAATTTTGTACATTAAGACAAGATTCCACAGGTCGAAATTTATGACTTATGGGACTAGACGGACGGGAAGAAAGTGAAAAATCCGGAACTGATGACCATCGTCCGGAGAGATAGGCTACGTGCAGTGAGCTGCTGGGATGTTTGCAGATAAATATTTCATTGCACCTTCAAGCGGTAAAATGTCACGAAATGTTTTAACGTAGAAGCGGCATCAGCTTTCTAACAAGCATTGCAACAGACAAATTTCAGTTATGACATAATTCTCTGATAGTAGTGATTATTGATTTACTGTTGTTCCGTCAATTATATTTTGTTAATTCAGACCATTACGAGGTCGGCATCTATGCAGTGATATCGCCTTGTTATAGGCACCACCCTTAAAACATGTAATCAAACCTGCGAAGTTCTGTACCAGGTGACTCATCAGAATATGTTTCCTTTAAAATCTGATGTGGTAACTCAGCCGTTACCACGAATCCGTTCGTAAATAAAATGGATTGGCCTGTTAGTTAAATGTGCTCCATGATAGTTTTCAAAGCACTAACGAAAGAATGCTAATTGACGAACACTGATTGTCGGATTGGTCAACATTTCAAATCATTCTATATATAATCCGAACAGACAATCAACACTATTTGATAAACACTCATTTAACGTACTCACGGTATGGCGTGTTAATCTCTGAATGTCGTTATATAACAAATACGCGACGCAGAATAATCCTATGCCTTGGTTCCTCTCATGTTGCATTAAGATAATATTGATAGGCCAAACATCTAACGTCAGCTTAGAACTGCTGTGTATATACTGGGTACCTTTGATAAGACAGAGAAGGACTACTCGTACAGGAGACCTTGCCAGTAGTGTTGCCCAATGCGTTCACATCACCTATCTGAATGACAACGTTTTCAGATCCAGATAGACCACAGTTTATCGAAAGGTCTAATCAGTAGAAGCAACGCAGTCCTTCAAAAGATGTCAACAAGGCTACGAGTTGAAACTTTTCAGTCATCAACTTATCAGTCGCTGTGTCCCCGAAAGAGTCAACTATACTGAGAAGATGTTGGGTTTGCTTTCATACGTTGAGTATTCTCGAAGTTTTGAACTTAAAGACAACATTACTTCTCTGGTTGACTGAATATAGTCTGATATTAATGTCAGCTTGGTAGGTGAGGAGAAATGACAGAATCTTGTGACTATAGAATAGATGAAACGGGTGCTGGAAGGTGGCTGGCCACTCAACGATTCTAAAAATATGCTGTCCAAAACAAAAAATCAAAATTAACCGATTATACATTATTAGTATTTTCGGTTTGAATGTCTGATCATCGTATCCACCAGATGATGGTGGCTTGCATGTTGCGGATTCGAATGAAGACCTTTTAGAATGTCTGCCAGTCGCACAACCGTCGGTAGATTACGAGTAATGTTTGCACGCACGGAATACCAGATAGGACACTTAACGACAACGACTTACCGCCAGACACTCATGAATTCAACTGTCTTAAAATTTAACAGATTCGGGTTGTAGTATTCAACACGGTATTCAACACGGTTTGCTTACAAACACGCTGGGAGTGAATTATCAAGTGATGCCTAGTTTAATGAAGTTAACAACGTAGATCCGGCTGACATTTTGACCAAATTCAACACCGCGCATCAAAATTTACAATTCACGTTGGAGATCGAAACAAATAATCAACTGGGCTTCTTGGATGTACGCTTTCGTCGCCGCGCGGATGGCTCAATTCAACGCGCGATGTACAGAAAGGGCACGCGGAATGGTCAGTACATTCATTTCAATAGTTTTGTACCAATCGCCCTGAAAAGAGATCTAATCAACTTTTTGACGGACAGAGCGGTCAGAATTTGCACGAAAGATACTAGAGCCGAAGAATTGGCTTTCCTACGTGCAGAATTCATACAAAATGACTACCCGGAAAGGTTTTTAAACAGAGCTATGCAGCAGCCAAGTGAAATGGGCCA
>LUCH01002795.1:42173-64005 GCA_013368495.1 Paragonimus heterotremus | reverse complement strand
AATGGACCAGCCGCATCAAGTGGAAAAGAAAGTTATACATCGGATCACCTTTCAAGGACGATACAGTGGCTGAGATATTCACACGTATACTCACAAAGGCAGTTAGTACAACATTTTACGCTACTAAATTACGAGTCCACTTCACGCCCAATCCGGTTTTGTACCCACGCCTGAAAAGAAAATTGCCTGCTTCTGCAGGCTCGTTCAGTGTATACTCATCCACCAGTTCCTGGGGAACCAATTATGTTGGCCGCACGACCAGACACTTGTCTGAACCGGTCCGGGAACACAACCCAGCTTGACTCAACAGGGGAACAAGGAAATCTGTCATCAGTACCATACTATCGCACCTGGTGGATTCGAATCACTCGGTCAATGTGATGCATTTCGCCCAATCTAGCAAGTTAAAGCCACCCAATCGAGGGTAGTGAAGCGTAGGATTCTGTCCACAGCTGAACCTATTGTAATTCGCATGTACAACCCACCCGTATGCACCCATAAACGTTTTGTTCAGGCGTTGGATCTGCCATGGCGAGCCCCGCACCCTGTTAGCCTGTCAAGATCCACGGTTCAAGTGGGTACTTGATTGCAGTGTGACATTGAACTGACTGACCTCATTAACCGCCCGTTCCCCATTTCCCCCTTTTAATGATTCCCCTGTAAAATTCGTGATATGTATGTGATGTGTTTAACCTGATGAATCACTGAAAACGTGCTTATTCGTTATACATCATTTTTCATAGCTGAACTGTCGTCCTCGGAAGGAAGGGAACTGTAACTCATAGTTGCCCTGGTGTGTCCCGGACCAAAACAGTGTTCCTGCGTTTAACAAACAAACAATAAACCGTATTGCTATGAGACGGTCGAACTTCGAATTTTAGAATGCCTGTCCGTACTACGAAAACCGCGCTTAACTGAGGGGTAAAATCGCTATATTTTATTGTTAACAGGCGATTTTGATACTTGAAGTTAACAGTATGTATTATGCCGATATCTATCCCACGTTTGTTGGCGGTTAATCGAAAATGTAAATATAAACGTTTAAAACTGATGTCTATCCGATCAGCTATTATTCGGGGAACACCATCTTGAGCTGATTATCAGATTAAAGTTCGGCAAACGTGAATTTTGCTGCACATAGATCGAAAGGTACAAGGATATGAGTGGACTAGTGCCGAGTAAAAAATGTTTGGACCTCATGAGTTGAGTGGCGTACATCTGTTGACTAATACCAAACCGCTGTTCAATGAAATGTATTCCAGTACATTCGTCCAGTGATCAGTGCGGCAAAAACACGGTTATGTGCACATTTTCTCGGCCGAGTAGTCATACGATGACTAAGTGTAGAGAGGACCTTTTGGGTGTTTTGTACACAACAAAGCTGTGCACAGTTTATCACTATTGGCGAGTGTAACAATAATTAAGTACCCTGTGATTTGCTATTAATACACTACCTTTACAATGCCTTTTACAAACATCGACCATAGAGTATGGTCTTGATCCATTAACGTGGCCACGTTTTAGATGAGTCATTTTTCACGTACCAGTTGCTGACAAAAACAGCCAAAGGAAATCTCGGCGGTCAGTTACTCATAGTTTCTCTCAGGATCCTTATGTGGATGGTAAACTAAGGGGATTTTGCTCCATGTGCAGGTGTAGGCAGACAAATGAGCGCATGTATGAGGTTGTCGAACATGACAGTAAAAACCGTCATAGTTACCTCGGTACAGAGAACACTAGTATATGACCGGCACAGAAAACACTAGTTTGTCGCTGTGAGGTCTGATAAACCGAGCGCAGACAGAACAAATCTTTGCCTGATCATAATAATACACTTTGCAATTGTACGTTCGCCTGTCTGGCTAATGTTGTGCGCGCAACAGATATATACTTCCGTCACCCTCAGAACTGATACAGGCGTCCACTGTGCAATCAGTTTGAACTGGAGCGGTTTCTTCATTAGAGGGTGTTTGGTCAAAGTTCGCGCACAAGCTGCTACAACCGGAACTGTGGTTAAACTAGCGCTAACCAGATATAAATATCGATTAGTTGCTGTTGACTGCGTGTCTGTTTCATCCAGCCGAGTTGCTAGATGCAACTAATTGCAAAAAATTACAGATAAGTAGTAGGGGATATTGGTTTTTATATAGAATGAACATCATCCACAACTGATTGCAGCTGTCGCATTCCCATAGATATTCCAGTCGGCCCCTTCCGAAAAGATGCACTAGATTCGAGTTTCGCTCTAATTAAAGCTCGTCAGTAGTGCATATATTTGCCACTGCCGGGACTGGAACTCCGGCCACGCTTTTCATGAGGCAACCTTGTTAACCACTGCGCCATTGACCTCACATTAGTTGCGATGGAATCATAATATGTGAACGCTCAACCACTTTCGCCTGTGAGTAATGATCAGGTTGCCCGATCAACAAGGTGGCCGAATTTCCAGTCCAAGCAGTCGCAAGGATATGCACTACTGACGGGCTCTGATGAGAGCAAAACGCGAGTTTACTATTTCTTTTTGAGAGAGGTCGACTGGAAATTCTAAGAGGATTACGACAGCTGCGATCAGTTGTAGGTGATGTTTAATCTATATGTTATTGCATCAAACTGCAACAAATTGGCCAGTCAAACTGTGAGGACGTCTGTCGTTTAATAACGGACGTAAATACTCCTGTCCCTATGTAAAAAGGCTATTTTTTCCAATAAATTGAGATTACTCAATGCCGTTCAGATTCCTGTTCTGATTTTCTTCGATTGGGCAGCTCAGTACCTGACATATTCCATCATTCATAGAATGCCGGCTAATGTGATAGGACGAACAGCGTAGATTAGACCTTAGAACTCAAAGACTAATACAGTTTATCTTACAGGAAAAAAATGGAACAGAAATATGGTTGCTTGTGACAAGTGGAAGACAAACCAACTGAGAAAACAAATGCTCATAACATATGCACCCAAATGACTGTTCGTTCTTTCAAATAGCAGGACAGACAAATAATCAAGTCAAGAAATGGTGAATAGCCGAACGATCAAAAAACGATGAATTTGTAAAGGCCAATCCTAACAACGATTTTATAGATGTCGGCCGATTTGCTTGAGACAAAATTTCAAGTTGAGTATCTTCAGTGCCCCAGGTCGAAATTGCTCGTTTAAATAGTACTGGCGAACGTTTAAATATGTTTGATTAGGCCACAATATTGTTTTTAAGTTAAGACGGCTTTTATATCAACGGTGATAATGTAAATTTGAAGATCACCGAAAACTCAATCGAAAATTGTTTCATATGATTAGAAACCTCACAAGCAGTGATTTTGGCCGATATGCTTCGTTAGCTGTCACAATTTTGTTCATACGTTTGTGTCTCGAACAGCAAGTAAATGCGCTAAGCGAATAGTTCAAAAGGCTTTAAATGCTGTTGAATATTGCAAATAAATTGAGGCTAACAAAACGGTGTGAACAAATTGTAATACTCTACATTCCAACTACCTCCAGTAACCTTCCTCAGGAATGAATGTGCCTCTAATTTTTGATCTAAGATCACCGCACACTTGGAAAATTCGTTTAGTAACGGGAACAGGACATTGACGCAAGTAAAACCGACCGAAGTGTCTAACAAGTACACAAAATAACTAGCTGCAGAAAATTCATTTAACATTTTTGTTACCGTGAACATAAACCTTTCTACATTCGCCTATCAAAAAACAAGCTCCTGGTTGTAATGAAGAGTTTTTTCGTGTAGTCACCTACAATCCTATTAGCTGTCAGTATCACGCACCTAGAACGGTGACTCTCATAGAATCGATTTTTTTGTCTGAAGGTCATCTTGAAAGTCTGTGTCATGCAACTGACGATTCTGTCTAAGTAGTGAAAATACACACAGCTAACTCTGAATATTTCAGTATATTCCTTAAAAACAGGATAACAACTCATCCCGTTGAATTAGTCTTCACCACACATCGCTGATCACGCTGTTTCCTTCTTTGACGACATTTGAGGAAGTCACAACAAATCAGAACTGCAAATCAGAGGTTATCCACCCTCTCAGGATAAATACAAGGTAAACCAAGAAAACGTGTCCGATTTAAGATTTACAACATCAGCGGGTCTCACGATTTACAACAGTCATGGAAGTTTTCAGTAAATGAAGTTTTAATCCGTTCTTCCAAAAGATATCTTCTTTAAATTTGTACCTCGATTCATGCCGACCAATGTAACAGTGACTACAAAGTCCGATCATGACAAAACGTAAAAGAAGGTTAGTTTTAATTTAGATTAATGTATGCATTACTTCGTTACAGTTTCAAGTAACTTTATGTTCATTTTATACTACTACTGCCTATCGTTTCGTTATCGTACTAATTAACGGTGTATTGATTTGATGGAGGTGTTTACGAACTACAGATGCAGTAGTTTGAAAGTGTGTATCGTTTAATGCGTTTCCACTTTCCACTGTTACAAGTTTGACAAACGATATCCAATCACGGATATTGCTGCTCGCAAACTTGAGAACATGGTCCTTTTTGGAAAACACACCTCAAAAAGTGAGTGGGTTTTCCAAAACCCTGCTACCTGGTTATTCACAAAGGTACCGGTTTACAGTTTTGACCAATCCTTAAACTGATTTCAAGTATCAGACCTCATTAAAACCTTCCGTTCATAAGTTCTACTTGCCGCTTTCGCTTAGTATTTGCCTAGTCTAACTGTGGACAGGCCCATTTATTTCCAGGAAATAGAGCTCATGACAGAACACCATCATGTGCCTAACGATTTTGGCTCACTTATGTTACAGGAATGAAAGTTTAGTTAGTAAGCTCATACCCGACAAATAATTTTACCGTGTTAGAGCAATTATGCATTTTTGCATTTAAATTGTCATCTTTGAAGTTTGAAGCTTTGGACTCCCTTTAACTAATTCACCAAAACAGGGAGAAGGTATATGCTGTACGATGAAGACATTTCGTTTAGCTTCTTTGGCAGGTTATTTACAACATCCAGTCTAAGCACTTATGTATGTTCCGAATGGCGTGCAGTTAAACGGATGAAAAATACTGTGTTAGTGGGTAACTACCAAGTAATAGATACAGTCTGAGTTAAAATCGTTTTACTTAAAAATAGCTGATTTCGACTACTTGGTCAGTAGGATCTCACCGATATTCAAGTATTTCTGTTTGGCTTATTTTGTGGCATAGTGAATGAGTTGCTCAAGCTCGTCTGCTTAATAGTTCCCTGTATGTTTCATTGTCGAAATTGCTGTTTGCTTTTGGTTTCATTAGCCAAGCTGTTGTCATTATTCACTAAACCGATTGGATTTAACAAGAATAGCGTTTGCCAATGGATATTAATATGTTATTGCCGATTTTTATAGCAAATAAAGACATAAAGCCAAGCGAGTACATTGACTATGATCGGTGTTATCATACAGCCATCATTCTTATGAAATCACCTGGCTAAATCAGATCGGCACCAGTTTCAAGCTGCTTTGTCTGCGACGTACCTTACAGTCTAATAGCGATCGTCACAATCAACTCTGAGAGTAGCATCAAGTAATAATCAACATTTTTCTTCTGAACGTTTCATTTTTCTCAGGCACAATCAGTTGACTGGCGATCTTACTGACAAATACATCTGACAGACCCAATCGGTTTCTTCGTTGGCGAACCATAGACTATACGTTCAAATCAACACTTCATTTGAGAGAATACAACATTCATTTTAATAATGACAAACGACGTCACCCAGCATCCGCAATAGCGAAGCACATCTAAACAGTCAGTAATCAAGTGAATGCAACCAACTCATTCACTCATTCAAACCGAAACTTCTGGCTGTTAGTTAGACTGCATTGACCAAGCCACTACAGTTGACAATTTAGACTACTCCTCGTATTCTATAACCTTTGATCTGTTTGAATGTCTGTCATTCGCATCACATTCGTGTTTAAAATGTTCGTTTTAGCCGAGACTCAGAAAAAAGCGTCTGTGCACAACATACCTTTAGGATGCTTTGAAGAATTTCGTCCTTTTAAAAACACACTTAGCAAGTGGAGTTAAACCACTAACAAATGATCGTTCAGTGTTTCTTTATGCATGTCAACTAAAATGTCTTGAGTACAATGGTTGGCAACTGTTGTATGCTTTGTTTCATTGAACATTCATGCTTCTGTGTTTCGATGTGACGGGACATGATTTTGCATGAACACTTCCCGTGATGCGCGTTTATATGATTCCACTGATGTGACTTACTAACCTACACGCGTGCTCAGCTCTAATCGGCCTTTCTGTGGAATTTGTAGTCATACAATAAAATGCACCTGCATGTGGGATACAGGCTTGTCTAACCACCATGCCGTCGATGTGCACTAAAAAAGCATCCATTGATGGCAACGTCACGCACTTTTTGTTTGTTCCTTGCCTGATCATAGCAAAAATGCACCAAATATTCGATACATTGTTGAATACTCTTAGTTGTCCTGAGCGCTTGTTACTTCCGGAAAGGCTTTTTGAATTTTGAATACTACCTCGACCGCTGACCACCTGAATGATCAAATGCAAGTAAGAACGAGGCGATAATATGGTTGTCACAGGGGTTACCTAAATTTTGTGGTGATTTTGCAGCGTGCAAATTAGAATGTAGTTCGAGTTCCTAATAAACTCGGTATTCAAATTAAAGATGGTGTGGGAACCAAGATTGTTTGTAATCATGATGCGCTTTGTCCAGGCCAACTTCACACTGACTGTTATCATCTCTACCTCCGTTCAATTCAGTGGACGCTAGCGCTTCCACTAAACTCCAACAATAACCATCCTCATGTTTTGTTAAAATAGCTACAACCTGAAATGTCTACTTTTTTTAAAATTACATTTAACCTAACAGTTATTTTGAGATCTGTATACAGAGCAGACTTTCAATCCACTGACACCTCGACGGAAGATAGGAGTCACCCATAAGACTGAACACTGCAGCAATCTCAGTCGGATGGTACTTGCACCCAGTAAGTTAGCATCAACATCATCAACATAACAGACGTGAGCTCGACCGGATAGTACTGCGGCTCTGGTCGCTGAACATCTCAACAGTTACATCCAGTGTTATAGAACAAAACCTAACTAAAAAGGTTAAAGATAATTAGAGAAGACTAAACGGAGGAACTGAAAATGTCACTATCGCAAGCATAACGTTGAGTGTGGCACAGTTTCATCCCGGATAACGGTTCTAACCAGCAGTTTGAATGATCACGAGTACCCCATCCACGCAAGCGACACCTACCCACTCCGCTCAATGAAGCAATCAGGGTCTTCGTATTTCATGACCAAGTTATAATTTGGCAACCACGCAGTTTCACTCAACTGTTGGTGATCTCAATGATCAGTGCCTGGTAAGGTAAACGATCAGCTGGCAAACGGAGTATGTGACCCAACCATCGCAACCTGTGTACCGTGATTAGTTGACTAATTGGTCGCGCATCCCGAGCGTTCCGGAATACGCGCAGGCGAACGGCCACATTGCTCACGCAATCGGTCCATTTAATATGGGCCAATTGGCGGAGACAACGGTGGTCAAACACAGCCAGTCTGTTGATATCTTCCTTGTGAACAGGCCATGTTTCCGAACCATGAAGCAAAGTGGAACGTCCACAAGCATTGCATGCCCTTCCTTTCAGCGGCAACCGAACGACCTTCAAACACCACAGATGACGCAGTTTGACAAATATAACTCGTGCCTTTGCAATCCTCCCTCACATCTCATCAGCCATATTACAGGCTGGTGAGATAGTGCTATCCAAATACGTGAAACTGTTCACAGTCTCAAGCGGATTACCTGCAATAAAGTTGGGGTGGAAATGTCTCAGTCTTGAAACAGCACTTTGCACTTCGAAAGTGCGAACCGCATTCCATACAAACCAGCTCGGTCACTCACCTTGTTCAGAATGGTCTGCATGTCTTCGGCAGAGAAGCTAAGTAAGAAAATGTCGTCCGCATACTCTAGATCGGTCAATCTAGCACCAGGAAGAAGCTCAACACCAAGCCCAATGGACCGCTCAAGCGCACCTTTTACAATTTCGTCCATGGCACAATTGAACAGGAAGGGGGAGATCGGACACCCCTGACGAAGACCACTAGAAGTGATGAACGCCTGAAACCTTTGTCAATAAACACTCTTCCTGCTTGCAGAGTGAGCATATAGTGATCTCAACAGATTTACGTGATTTCCTAGTGCCCCCTTGCAAAGAAGATGGTCCCAGAGGACGTTATGAGCAACTGAATCGAAAGCAACTTTCTGGTCTAAAACAACAAAACCATCGGTTGCCTTTTAGACTGTCGATGTTCCATGGCCCGTCGTATGTTAAAAATGTGACTGTCATACCCTTGATCAGGTCGGAATCTCGTTTGTTCTTCGTGTATCCGACTTTCTCTGGGCCTGATGAGTCCACATAAGATGAGGCCAGTGAGTAACTTGGACGCAACAAAAACCAAACTGATGCCTCTATGATTGTCACATGGGCTTCGGATTCTCTTTTTGAAGGCGGGAATTACTGTTGATAGATACCAATGACGGAAGACATCTCCAAGTTACCGAATCGTATGGATTTTTTCCACTTTTGATATCAACCTCTCTCAGCCACCTCTAAAAATAGAGAGATATAGGATGCCTGATCCAGTAGTCTTGTCCTACTTCAAAAACTTTAGCTCCGGGGCCACTTCTGCTTCTAACGGTTGGTCGTCTGTAACGCAATAACAGACCATTTGGGTCCCGTCGTCAACACAACTTGGTTGAAGCCAACTGAACTGTTCTTGAAGATGTTTAGTCCGCCTGACAATTTGGCGTGATAAGGCGTGATAAGTGAAACATCTTCACATATGGTCTCAGCAAATCGACAGTCAGTGTTGTCAAGACTCTGGGTTTCTGATGGATTCGAAGGTGAATCTTGACACTCTTGTTATTCTCTTGAAACAGATTACACACTCAAACATCATTATATTGGCGGGCGATTCGGATACTCAGCCTGGTCGTTTTTCTTCACATGAGAAGCGGCTGAGAGGTATGTTTTTTGTGTTCGGGCACAACACACTGACAGTAGGGGAAAATTGCTGCAGCTGTGAGCACCTCACAATCTCTATTCTTTGAGCACAAAATTCTAATACAGGAAGAAGCAATGTGTTATATGAAGATCGCCTTGTGCTTCTTAGCCATGGACATAACTCAATCCCATTGCAGTATTTTACAAGTGGTGCCACTTTGTTAAGCAGTATCGTGCATTCTGGAACAAAAACATGTATTCGGACTTTGTTGTTGTGCGTGTTCGCTTTGCATCATCATTTGTTCGGAGGATACGTGTTCGTAAATGCAAGACAACTAGCCGGTATTCATGTAAGAAGTGTGTAAAAACGCTTACCAAGAAGCGTTGTTGAACAAGTTGCCCAGTTCAAGTCTGGTGAGAGAACCTAACAAGCACTGGAACCGATCATCGCATTTATGAGAGCATGCTATGAAGAGGCATGTTCCGGGAGCAGCTGTTAAGTTGCGACAGAACTGGAATTCTATCATGTTGAGTTTTATGAACTACCGTCACTCGGTTCCATCTGGTTCTGAATATGCTTACGACCGTCAGGAATCTAAATACAGGCTGACTGTGGGCTTGCGCAAGGACCGTGCGTACCACTTGATTGAACAGATAACTTCTACAATACACACTTCTATTTCCAAGTTGATCCAACAGCTTGTCACGCAACTAGATAAGACCCTTATTGTTCTTGGTTTCGCTTGACTGCAAACTGAAAATTCCATGTGCAGTTTACATGTCACAGCTTACCTGACTGTATAGACAAAGTAACGAATAGTTACTTGGACATTCTAACACTTGTTTTAAAACTTATCTTTGGGATTAAAGCGAACACTGACTCTTACCATCCAGACACCATTCAATCTGCGCACCCATGCTAGCCAGCTTGGGGCAAAGTGAATCCTACAATGGGTCGAAAAAGTGAGAATGAATATCACGTTAAAATGTGAAAAAGGGCAAAATTTATAGGATATAAGGCTAACTAGCTTTTCGGTCAGATCTGACACGCTACACTACATAGTGGGAACATGCAACAGGGCAAGGTTAATCCAGCCGTGACGCAACACAGTTGTATTGCTGCTGGTCAAAACAGTATTAGATGTCCAAACGGAGTAAGACAAAGTTAGAAAGTTCATGCAAACGTGAAGTGGTTAAGATAGTGTTAATTAGGTAGTGCTGATTAATATCGCAGTGTAAACTATGTGTAGAATGAACACAGGAGAGCTTATGCAATAATGGATGATGGCAGTGGCGCAGCAACTTCAGTCTATTGATATGGAATACGGAAGTGGAATAAAAATGAAGTGCACCAATCACATCTTTACCAGCAGCACAGATAGTTGATGACCAGCTATATGTTAGTAGAATACATTCGGCGTATAGACAGGGTTTGCACGATAGGATACGCACACTTCAATCGGCTGTTAAGCTCGCCTATGCGTCTGTTGCGTTATAATGCTTTCGCCCTAATCGCTGACCAACTTGGCTGGGTTAATTTTGCTTTGCTCAGTATAAAGCTAATTATCAATGACATTCGGAATGATATGTGGGTAAAGATCCTCTTTTCCAATTACTGATTGTAATTAGACCGTATGACCTTATTTATTTTCTGCTTGTCTCAATTAATGTCCTTATCTCGTTATAGACACTCTGACCTCACGGCAGTAGATGTGACAGTATGCAACTGAAACTCTGAACGTGCATCTTAATGGAGATAAAAGTCACAAATGTGCATTATGTAAGACGAAAGTTAGACCGTGGTAAGCTCGAACAAGAACGAACCACGAGTATAATGTTTCTTTTCGAAAGTGGCCGATTGGAAAGTCTGTGGGAATGCGGCAGCTGCGGTCAACTTTGGGTGATGTTCACTTCATATAGGATCTTAAAAACCTTGCCGACTTCACAAATGGCACCATGTCAGAAGGTTACAACATATTCCCCACCCAGCCTATATAGTTCGCAGTGTTATGCCTATGGCAAACCTTGGACTGTTCCTGAAGGATGATTTGAACAATCACAAATCGAAAGCTATCTACTATTCTATACCACCTGTTGCAAGGAGGGTAATTTATCCACTTATTAAAGGATATATTCACTGAAGGTAGTAGGGATCAAGCCAGGAATGAGAAGCGCATGCTGGATGCAAAAGTAATCAACATTATGGCAATAGCACGAAGTTAATTTGTTTTGAAATACAATATTTGAAGAATGCTTTGATTGGATAATGCTACAAAAACAACTATTGTTAATCTCCAAGAATCCACTGTTTCTGGATGGTCGGAGGAATGTGTTTAGGTGATAAAGTGCGGTTGATGAAACACCATTTGCATGAAAGACGTCAGCGGTCAACTGAAAACACGCGTCAGTGAACACACGCAGCTCGCAAGGCTTTTACTAAATAAACTTTCTCCAGCTTGGAAAGTGAGAGGGAGCTTCTACTGTTTTTAATAAAAGAGTCTACCTGAAACGTCTATGAGAAGGTAAAGCTGCATCAGGAAGGTGATGTCCGACAAAAATCTAATACAATCTTTCACTAACTTTCGCAGAACCATAACGTGTTTTTCCACGTTCCGTTTGCTTGTAACGATTCGCCAACCCATGTGGATCAGTGCTTTGCTGAATCTAGTGTCATTTCCGCTAAGCACGGATGCCAACGGCAAGAATGGTAAAACTTCGTCTACCGTGTGAAAGGATTGATCAATAACGCGAGGCACAACGACATCAGCTCATCTTCGTTTAATGCTCACGCACAATCATTTCAGACAAAGGCATGCTAAACTAACCATGATGAATCTCATGTGACTCCTAATCCGTTGTTAGTATCAAATATTCACAATGGCTGAACCGTAGAACACGAGAGTTTGCTGGCAGTGTTGTGTTATTTTCAAGCTATCGATTATTTCAGTTACGGTAAAACCAGAAACGAGGGAATGAATGGTCGAGTCAACTACAAAAGAGATCTGAGTAAAAGAAGAGATGTGTGACAGAAGATAGGAGAATCTGGCTACAAAAACGGATATATAAAAGTTACCCTAATGTAGGTCCACCAATGGAACGGATTTTGTTGTTATAACTAAAGAGTGGAATTACAGTATTATGTATGAAACCAACAATTTATACTTGGAGAACGGAATGTTGCAACCAAATCACAAGCACTGTGGTGTGTGTTTTACTGTTGTTTAGCGTTTTGAACGTGACGCTCTCTATCTCGTCTCTTAGTAGGCACCAGGTGAATTAACAACAGATGTGAATACATTTGACGTTATCGATTTGCCTTTTACAGTCTGGCACACAACTTCTTTAAAGTTTGCTCACAATTCACAAAGTAGCACAGACAGACCTTTTATTGATCAGTTCTATGATTTGAATGATAGTTCACAGTTCTACGTAAAAAGTCAAAATATGAAACTGCCATCTACTGAGTTCAGAAAATATGTGTATGCATTGACAAGGGGACTGAAAACATCAGAAGAAAAACAGCTGGTTTGAAATGATATGTTCCGCTAGGTCAAAAACAGTAACGTGAATGCATCACTCAATTTTTCGTGTTTTCTTTTCAAATGTCGATAGAATCTAAACAAAATGCACATGATAGAAAAATTTTCCACTGTATGTCCAATTTGATGATTGCCGTTTTAACAGTAAGAATGTAATCACATCTTGCACAATTCTGTCGACATGCGGTTGATAAATAATACGTCATGGCTCAAATCACAACTCAGTGGCTTTAGATCACAGCGGTTTGGATGACTGGATGAACTTCTTTCCAGAAAGATGCAAGACTACATAGCCACCGTGTAGTCGCTTCAGCCACTTCTAGTTTTTGCTTTCGAAACAATTTTGAGTAGGTTCTTTGTGAACGGAGGATGGCACTGATGGATAGAATCTGATCAATTGAGTTTGCCATATCAAGGAAACCAATAGCGATTAAGATTTTCATGGAACTCGGTTGTCAACTTGGTCAACAAAAAGTTTTCCAATAACAAATGAAACTGCTGGCCTATCAAATCAACTTCAGAGGGTGGGTTACCCACAAGTGAAAAAAGAGGTAACAGTTTATTGAGACAATCTTCATTGACCATGAGCACTAGACTCGATCTCTATTCTTGGTAGCACTTGTCAATAATTAAGTCCTTATTATTATCCCCAGCTGAAAAATGCTTCAAGTTCTGTTAGGGTAATCTTGTTGACCAGTGTACCAATGACTCGATTATAGAACATCTTGATGAACAGTGTATGCAAACTGAACAACGCACACTTGATCGCAGCCTTCGCAAATACCGGTTTTGGGATCCATTTATCGACGGTCTGGAGCATCACGCATAAAATCAACTAATGACCTAGAAACTCATTTCAACAAGGTGCCTCAAGTTTCTCCAAAGCAACATGAGGTGTAAATGAAACATTTCTATATAAAAAAGTGTATGTTCCAAAACTGTGATGTTGATAGCGAGCTTTTCGGGAAATGTCTCTTGAGAACTACCAATGTCTTCAATTGAGACAGTCGATCCGCTCTTTTTAAAGTGATGGATTGTAGAAGGATAATCGATGTTGGTTTATATGAAGTGAACGTTACACGCAATTGATCACGGCTCTCTCACCTTCGCAGATATCTCCTTTAATTTCTTCAGAAAGCAATTAGCATCATACCCCGACCAAATGTAACCGATACACTTACCCGGCTGAGACGTGAACGGTACTCACTAGGTTTGGTCATTGTTCACCGAAGAATACATTGCTTGGTCTGATCACTTCGGTGTCAATCATTACTGTTTGCCGAATCGAAGTTAGTCTTTCATCCGAGTTGCTTACGTTTTTCAACAAGTTTTACAGCAGCGTTCATGGTGGACTATGCAAAAAGAACTGAACTAGGCAAACAGAGGGATGTAGGCTGATATTGCACGATGTATTCCAAGACAATTTCCGTAGCATTTCTACTAGTACGCACTACAGATCACTTATATATATTAGTAGGAGAAAACAAACAAGATACTACAGAAATTCATCTGTCAGAGTTCACGATCGTTGTCACTGACATGGTAGCGACAGTCTTACAAACAGTTGGTTCTAAATCCGCAACACGGGTTTAAACGTTTGGATGGCAGCAGCTTCAACATAGCGCACTGGTCGTCTGTGTGACGTTGAGCCGTTACAGGGTCGTATTGGTATTGCCTCATTAGGATATGACATGCGATGGATGATGCACTCCCCTCGTTTCTATGCACGGCTGTGACGTGATGGGTTTGCGTGAACTGCTTTTTAACCCATTTCGGGATGTGCTCCATGACCCCGGTTTTCAACTGATGCTCAGTCCTGCCTATGTTGGATGTTCTGCATCCAAACTAATATTCACAGATAACGTTGGAGTTAACTGACTCGTGTACCGGTGTTTTCACACAGGGCATTGGAATCAGCGAGGTTCTGAACTGAATCACTTGGAATACTGCATTGTATGTTTTCGCGCTAGAACCAACCTGACGATGGTGAGTAAGTTGACATACATAATCGCTTTTAAGGGAAAGATGACGAAATATAGGCTTTTTTGGACATTTTGTCGGGTCGAAGTCCTCCGTCAAGGAGCTGTCTGTATCTTTCAATAAACAGTTGAGAACAACCGTTTAGCTGCAGGATGGTCTCTAACATGGCCATCATTTCTCGAACCGTATCTTAAGTGTAAATACGTCTGGTCCATTCGAAGAAAGTGCGCACCAAATTTTGTTTATAAGATCAGAAGATAAAGCTTTTAAAGACAGGTACTAACAGGCTACAACATCAAATCAACCGATGCCACTAGGTCATCTACTCAGCAATAACGAATCTGTAGAAGGTTTTCAACCAGGTTTGACTAGGAGGGAACATTTCTACTATGACCAGTCCTTGGTCTACATAGCAGAAGCAAACGTTGACTTGTAAGCCATTATCCGTGCGCTTCCATTTACTAGAATGTAATCTAGTCAAAGGTGTTTTTTGAGACACTCCACCGTGTGAACCACCGGATATTTTCGGTTACGTTACCATGCATGGCCATATCGTGGTCTTTAAAGCAGACCGTGCAATTTGATCAGGAAGTTGTTAGTCTTAAATGTAATTACCCGTGAGTGAGAGTATTATGTATTCTTTTGAGATGAGCCTGTGTACGGTCCCAGTCAACAGCTGATCGTTCACTAACGAGGCTGTTGGAGAGTGTGGTTCACAGCAGTCAGACACCTGGATGAACGATTAAATAATGCAACGAGTTATACAGTTTCGGGATGAATTAGAGAAAGTGTATCACACACTGCAGAAGTATGGTGTCTTATTTCAATAAAAACAGATACATCGTCGTACCTAATGGGTTAAATATCCTGAGAAAATACTATCATACTTGATACTTTCACCCACCCGTTTTAATAACTTCATATACCATTATTATACAGTCATCTAACGGAAGTTACAACAGATAACTATTGTTACAAGTATATCTTCAGTGATTTGTAAAGTCAAAGATTTCCACCTAACACCATGGCTTGATAAAAGTGGATGATTTCTTCCCCTTGCATCGCGTTTATCCATGTCGACCATGACATCTGGTTATACGGTTATGAAGATGCTAAAGTGAGTGTAGAGACGCAGCTCAATATTTAACACATACATTGTGCAGACAGTGTGGTTAGTGTCATGCAGCCCACAAATCGCCTATTCACTTTTGTAAGACTGACTTATACGGTACTGTATAACACCAAAAAGCTGACAGTAAACGCCAGATTAAGCAAACAAGATTTAATTTCTCGTGTTTCACGTAAAGCGTTAGCTGTTTCAACGAAGGTCTACTGAGTAGACCTGGATAGCCTGTTTAAACCTACTATCTGGCGATTACATAATCCAGCGCCAACTGTAGTTATCAGTAGTCTTGAAATAAGGAATACTGTGGAAGAATATATATTCGAATTTTTTATCCTGGCTTGTAGGTCATGGGTACTAAATGGAGTCTTATTGGACTTTAAAATGCTTGGATGTATTCATCTTGGAGCGTCTAATCTAGGAAGAGCACCCCGCAATACCGGAACAAGAGGCCTAGTAAAGACGGGAACAGTTCGTCGAGCAATAGCATTCTGTCGTCTTGGATGCTTCGCGGAAGCAGCGAATAAACAAGATTATGTAAATGTTGGTCAGTGATTTAACACTGTTTGGACTTTAGAACAATCTTAGTCGTATCATCCAAAGTACTGATCTTTCTCTTTCAGTGGTTAATTGGGCATTGACCTTTTTGATTGAGGTAGGTACCTAGATAGCCGAAGTGGCCTTACGGTCTGGGTGTTTGAAGCGGCTGATCTTGAGTGCAGACTGTTCTCATAAATTAGTATGTGTTTGTCCTTCTTGCTTATCGCAATGCGTAGGCTGCTGTACTTTTGGTAGTCTACCGTCGCAGAGGTCCAGAAAAGTGTTATAGCAGGATGCGAGTTTTGTCACAAGCGTTGACTACTTTCCGAAAACATGTAGCAGGTCGCTAGCGTAGACGAACTCATCCTCTGTTATCTGACCAAATAGGAGATCAATTGATTCCAGGATCTCAGTTATTCCATTATAAGCGGATGTGTTGAAGAGCAGCTGTCTGCCTGATACCGTGTGAAAGGTATGACATTCTATCATGGTATTGGGCCATTGAATATGTGTAGGCATACTTGCACAAGCATAACAGGAGCAGCAAATGCAACAAGCTGGTAAATAAGTGTGTTGCGGAAGATCAACTAGAACGTTGGTCTGTGTCACAACGAAGTGGAGGTTAATCTGATGAGTTCAAGGTCTGGCAGATTTATCGTCACAATGTTGATACGAATTTATGACAGCCATAAAATGATTCCACTGCAACCACGATAAACCGAATTACAGCGGAATGCGCATTATAAAATCGAAGGTATACCAGTCATCCCATAATCAGGGGGATCCAAATCATACTCAAGGAGTGGGGAAGAAACGTGTTTTCTGGGTACCTGAGATCCAATAGGACTAGACATGAAGCATGGGGGATGTTGAAATATTCATCCAAGTTCACCTGAGTCATGTTAGTACGAATTAGACTGGCAGTTGTTTCAGAAGATGCTAATATGGTATTCAATACCTACGGAGAAATGACAGAAGGAACCGACGAGCTTTCTTCAATCTGAACATAGATGATAAAACTGGAGTCGGTGACCGTTTGAGTAGATAGAAAGCCAGAGAAAAATTCAACTGTGTTAGAATGTGTAGGCCGTACGCTGAACACCACAAACGACTGTAGATCCTGCGTCCGTCATCCGCATCATGTAGGGTTTCTGAATTTGATTGGCACTTACGGTTATTGGCTGCATTCAACGGCATCACACCTTGATGCACGAGGATAATCCCAACTTTTGAGGTGAGTACTTGTCGACGTGCAGGTCAGCAACTCAAGCTGCTTGGGGACGATCAATTTGTTTGAAAGGAAAAAACTCACAATCAAATCCGGAGCTGTCACTCAGACGTCTGACATAGTGTGGATTGTCATTTTGAGCCACCCAGGGTGGGGTGTTGAGTAGGTAAGACAAACAGACCGACGAGAAAGAAACGCCACTGTCCTACGGTCTAACTAGGGTGTTGTAAACGTTATTTGATTACCGTCCGGTGTGATCAAGTTAAGGTGAAAGGGAGCGGTCATGTAGGGATTACACGCTATCACCTTCAAATTAGAACAAGGTCGTGTGCTTGTTATTCATCCATTCGTTTCGATCGGCCTCAGAACGGTAGCTAGATTAGAGAAATTACTTAATAACATGGTCAAGCTCCCTTGGATGTTACTTTTGCTAGTGAAGTTCATGAAA
This sequence comes from Paragonimus heterotremus, assembly GCA_013368495.1. NCBI lineage: Eukaryota > Metazoa > Platyhelminthes > Trematoda > Plagiorchiida > Troglotrematidae > Paragonimus > Paragonimus heterotremus. The sequence goes on along the minus strand of LUCH01002795.1, from coordinate 46,125 downwards.
ATTTTCTGAATGAACTGAAAGCCATGACATTCATATGTTTGACGTTCAGTCCCCCAGCTCGTGAATTTTGATTGTGCGAGACAGCACGTGCTAGATTCGGTCGTGCTGTTGACAAGTGTAGCCAGTTCGCGACCTCAGTTGTAAGTTTGTTTTTCGACAAACCGTCGAGCAGTTGGCTCAGGGGATTGCACAATATAGTACATACCACTCCCTCCTACAAGGTAGGACAGTCTTCACTTGAAACATCGTTTAGTTGAGATTGTGATCACCTCTTAAGCATCTTTCTCTCGACAGAACAGCTCTTAAAGTCAACAAAGGTTGACTGGTTTACCCCTCACGTGTGATCATTTACAGTTCATACCAAGTTGTCAGTACGAAAGCATTCGCTAGTACAATATGGTTGACGGAACAGTATAGTAGTCAGTATAGTAAACATGTTGTTTCAACGAATAAACCTCAATAAGGCCATTTTGGTAAATATGGGAGGGAATTCTTACATCACATATATTGAGGGAGAACAACTAGGCGTGAACAGATGTTAACAATTTCGAAAGTGTGATGAGGAAAGATCGTTCGAACATTCATCCATTTTGCTTCTTGTTAATAGTAAACGCAGTATAATAAAAAGAAATATCTTGGAAAATAAAGTGAATGTTATAAAGCAGTCAAGAACGAAAGTACAACGGTACTTGTCAAACAAATATGAGATGATCAGAATAACGCAGCGCTACAGTTTAATTCACATGCGTGTGATTAACCCTCTCGTCCCTATTCAGAACAGCTTAGATATGAGATTAAACCTCTTCACATTTTGTCCGCAAATGATGAATATATACAGAATTTCGTTACTTACGGTATGGTTTGAATGAGTGTTCAATGAATGTACTCGCTCTTCATGCAAACGATCAAGCCACTTTTGTGGAAGTGCCCAGTGATGAGAAGAACCCTAACGACGAGTATTTGGGGTCTACCTGCCGACAAAAAGATGAAAATCCAACTAACGATGAACATACTAAGAAGATCTCCAGCAACTTCTGTCCGTGCAAAGTTAATATATTTTACCCGTTGCAAATCCTGAACGTTTGTTAGCTTCCCTATTGAATCAGAAAAGAGAAAGACAGTGTGTGATCAGTCAAATTTCACAGCTATACTCAATCTACCGGACAGCTGTAAACCTCTTCATTCGGGCAGACCAAGACATCATATTGAATGGTTACTCAAATGAAACTGCTTCTGTACACGAATAATTAACCGTTATTAGATTATACAATTTACAACCAAGTGAGCACTCACCACGGAATTTAACCGTCATCAGGTATCAGTCGATAATGCGACAGAGTAAGCAAGTCAATGAGGCGGTGCAAAATAAACAAAACGGGAGGGTTCAAACGTAATACATACCGTCGTCTTCGGTCGCGTAACAAGGCGGTAACTCCCCGGATCGGATGTCGGGGTTCGACGATTCTGGTCTCCAGGCGGGCACCTTACCATCGCGCTCTTAATTTCACTTGTGATAATCCGGAAACACATTGATTCAGGTCACAGTTTACAGGTGACTGCGACTGAACAATTTTCTAGACATCAAACACATTTGCTTTGTTGCTATTTGCGGTTTTATTGAAGACTTGTAATCCGTGTTTACTGTTAAGCTTAGATGAAGTCTCGACATTGCTTCCATCACTCTATCCCACAAAAACCATCCATCATGGACCACCTTCTATGGTTCTCGTAAGTAACCTTTCAAGATGGGAAAAACTGTAATAAGAAATGGTGATTCTCTAGGAGATTAATCAGAAAGCTTCTTCAAAAATGGCTACAAGATTAATTATCTTGAGTAGTTTTTATCTTTTTCGTGGGTGAGGACAACAAGTGATCGGTTTATCATTCTTTTACGAAAATTTCCTTAAAGTTGTGTTCGGAATGACAGACCATTAAACGTGAGAGTAGCAAGCAAAAGTTATCTGTCTGACTCAAATGAAAGAATTTTAAACAAACAAATATTCAGTGATAAAGAAAGAAGACATACTGTGAGCTGGCAGCATTTCGTTTACTTCCTTCAATCATGAACTTGAAACATCACTCCATTTGTAGTTGCAGTGACGTTCGTCTCAGCGGAACAGATCAAAACTTTGGTAATGGTTGTTTGAACAAATGCTGAGGTATGTAGTGCACGTGACGACGCATTGTGTGGTGGTACAGTACGGGCGAACCGAAATCCTATCTCACCCGTTGAAAATAGCATTAAACAAATGAAGTTATTGACACAATCAACATTTTGTTGGCGTCATATCAGTTCTCTCAAACAGGATGCGACCAAATCATCATACGTGAAGTTTTGTCACAATAACTGTGCTCATGGCCCATGTCTCTGATATCATCACGAGAAATACGGCGAATATCCTTAAGCTTCATTAATAGCATCAGCAACGCACACCTCATCGACAGTTAATATATGATACAGCCACGGCAATAGGAATATACAAGTGATATTTTCAAAATTCACATTCTTTCATCAGACACGGTGCAAATAGGATTAGTGAACAAGTGAACGGCAGAATTGGCCGGCCACTTAAAAGTTTCCACCCCGTAGTCTGATCTGGAGGTCTCTACCTAATGGAACTGAACAAAGACGATATTGACTGTGATATAAACAAAATTGAATGGAGGTATCAGATGGTTTGTTATCTTTCCAATATATTTATTATGGATTGAACCCACATTGACTTACTGAATTCTTAAAGTTAGGAACAAGTTCAGTCAAGGAAGACGTAGCTAATTAAGAAATAAGTCATTCTTAATATCATCATCATCGTGGAAAATACGTGTGTAACCCGTAAATACGGGCTCATCCTTCCACTTGGTGCTATTGTATAGCCGCCAGTACGTCTGTCCAAGCGGATTAAACACCAACATGCAACATGAATCAGAAGTGGATGCACAACCACTTATCAGCGTGTGAAGATGTTACCCCTGCAGTGGGTAGCAGTCGAACAGACGTTCAAATTGCTTCTATTCTTCTTCAATGTTCTAGCCAACCAAATACCGATTGTTCACCAGGACAATCATGAGTATTATTACACTTCCTACCCTAGTCTCTTATTTGCAAAAACTCTTATATGAATCTTGTAGCTACCATGGCATCAGATGGACCGCAACCCTCTCTCATTCAAACCCACACAGAAAGTTAACTGCTAACATACAACCTAATCCACTGAGGTTTTCAGAACGATGAGCGAGGGACTTTTATATTCTTGGGGTAGTCTAAGTAAATTAACGACCTCATCCTTTTCAGTCGATAAATTCTGTACAAGTTTATCCATTTATCCGCTAAGCGACTATTTTTATAAAGAATTCATCCACATTACTATTAAAATCTCAATTGTGTTTCTCATGACATATTTACCCTAACCAATCTTTCCCCAAATCCAAATAATAAGGACAGCATAGACCAAATCCATATGAACTACCGACAGCAAGGTGAAACTGCACGTATTTTGCATGCCAAGATCGTTACAGCTCTGTGTCGAGAACGATATCTATCAGATTCATGATGAAGTAGTTAATAACAACATGATCATTCAGTGACACAAAGAGAGCGGGATGCAAAACATCTGAATCACAATGGACAAGGTACAGGACTAATTCACCAGTATATTCAAATTTTTAAATGGACGAGTCTTTGAATCCGTGACAGTTTCTGAAGTAAACGAAGATTAATACATCTCGCCAGAAATGTGGCCAAACACGTCTGGCACGTGTAGTTACGGATTGACAAGCGATAAATGTGGTCAGAAAATATTGCCTACTCATATTATTTTGAAGTAGTGTATTCTCTTTTCAAATTTCTACCGCAACATACAAGCGAAAGTGGTTGTGTTCGCGTATGATAATTCGGTCGTGCCTAACGTGAGGTCAATGGCGCAGTGGTAAACACGGTTGCCTCATGAACAGC